>CM046447.1:37564286-37686786 GCA_025506515.1 Flaveria trinervia
TTAAAGACAAATTAGGACCAACAAGTTCAGTCGTTAAACGGAACGAGTCTAAGGGCTGGACGGAGGATATCACGATTATGATCCCTATGGGGCTTATACCGAATCTATATCTCCGACTGACTTCAGTGGCTGAGGATGGCGCTAGTATTCGCTAAGGATGTCTTATGGTGCTATCTAATCGTCTCTAGTTTATGGCCCTATCATGCCATGATGGGATTGGTCTTTACACTTGCTATGGTATCAAGATAAGGTTATTCGTATGCCACCATGATTCCCTTTAAGAGTTTAGTATCGGATTCTAACCTAGCATTGGTACCCGTTGCCTATGTTGAGCTAGTAAGCCCAGAAGGAAGAAGGAAGATGTCGTTGCTGCTAAAAAGAAGGCGGGCGGAGTTAGCAAAGAGGAATGAGGTACAACATAAGCAAGTAAGCGGGTCACAAGGAAGTCGGATTCCAATCACAGTGAGTCAAGCCGCTTTCAGTCCTATCATTGGTAGTGGGAGATAGGGGGCAATTGGGTGAACGACTGGGATGGTTAGATAGTTTCTGACTTTCAAGGCATTCTTAAGAACCACGATTGAATGAAAACAGAAGGGGGACAAAAGGAATCAAATCAGTCTATTCTGTGCTTTCGGACTAATAGGTTTCATGTTACGTCAATTTGAACTTGCTCGAGCTACTCGGCTAACTCTGCTGCTTTCGAAGAAAACCTTGATTTGAAAAGAAAAATAAACATCTTGCTTGAATGATAAAAAAAATAATAAAAAAATAAAAAAAAAGAGGGCCATCTCAGCGGAAGGAGAAGGACCTGCAACGGCAGAGACTACTGACCCTATTCTTGTTCCTAGCCGTCTTTTACGAGTCCGGAAAGCCGGATCCTCAAAATAGAATAGAGAAGGGCGGGCAGGGCTTCCGCAAGAGCCTCCCCCCGGTCAAGATAGATGGGAAGGAGCCCTGATACGGGAGATCGACCTGTGAGGCAAAGGTGCGGCAAAAAAAGGTCTGGTACCAGCCAAGGTGGAGAATTCCCCCATTTGCTTGCTTTCTATATTCTAATGATAGCCCGCCACCTCCCCGGTAGGGCATCTCCTCTTTGACTCCTCTGATCCTGTACCTAAGGACTATGCTTTACTTTTCCATTAACCTCCTCATATCACGTCTTACTGATATCTTATAGGTAATAGAGTCTCAAAGCAGGGTCCCCCCAATGACAGCCTTCTTGTCTACTCACTTTTGGTACTAGTACACCTTTGCGTGGTTTCTGTCTTCACTTTATGGCGATTCTCTCGATCTCTGATAAGTCAGCTAAAGGAAGCAAACTCTAATATAAGTTAGTAGCTTTCACATCCTTCCTATATATAGGAAGTAGCTAAAGCATCCTTACTCTCTATAGTCAGTAGCTTTCGCATCCTTTTCTTATCTATGTTCTTACCTCAAGTTTCTTTCCTTAGGCAGGTTTCACACTAAAGTTGAGAAAAGGCATAAGTGATAGAAAAGAAGTGAAAAGAAAAAGAAGTGGCGCTATAGAGTCTGATTCCCTATAATAGAAGTGGAGGGGTTGCTTGCTATTCCCATATCAATCGATGAAAGAGAACTAGGGAGTGGTTAGAAGAAGCTATTTAGGTAACCTTTGCTTAGAGGACCGGCTATACTACTAGTGACTTAGAGATTCGGGTTTTATAAGTTATTTGGAAGAACCAGATTTTCTTCGAGCCGTAATCAAAGGCTCTATGCGTATTCAAAGACGTAAAATGGTTATTTGGGGACCGTCTCAAGGGAATCCCCATTCCCCCCTTTTTTTGGAAAAAATGGAAGATTTTCCTTTTCCTATATCCGACCGGCTTGGATCGATAGTCTACCATTTCCGCTAATGAATTCTATGTTCAATGCTTTTGGCAAGCCAGAACTGAAGAGAGGGGATGCCGAGAGCTACTTATTAGAATTTGGATTCTTACGCGCCGAGACTCCTAACTCTAAGACTTCCGCGCCGCAGCCTTATTTATGCTCGCTCGGGGCGCATCACTGATATATTGATCGCCCCCCAAGCTCTTATTAGACTCAAAAACATCTCTCATTAAAAGCCAATCCCTCTTGGAATGGTTTTTGAAGGCAAGTTAGCCTTCTGCCATCATTGTAATCTTCAAGGACATTCACCAACGGAGTGTAGGAAGGCTTTAGCCAAGAAAACCAAAGTTCCTTCTTTTATGCTTACGAGCTAAAGTTCTAGCACAAGAAAGTCGAAGTATATATTTTACTAGATACAAACTTTTTTTTTGAAGATCCACTATGATAATGAGAAAGATTTCTGTATATACGGCCAAAGTGCTCAATAATATCAGAATCTGATAAATCGGTCCAAATCGCCTTACCATTCTCTTAGTTAGGGAGTAAGTAGATAGACGGATTAGTACTTTTACCCAGGGGTAGCCTTCCTTGTCGCCAAAGAAGAATGAGAATTGATAAAGTTTTCAGATTCGCATTTTACCTGATCCTTAGTTTAAAGCCCTAAACTCATAATGGCGAGAAATAGATTATTTTCAATTCAATAATCTTCTATTGAATGGGACATTCTTTTACATCGACAAACAACAAGTAAAGGAAGAAAGAAATTTTTTAGCAGCTCTTTCCAATACTGATTGAAAGTGCATTGTTGTGTCAGAAGAAGGATAGCTATACTGATTCGGTATACTCTAAAGACCCGCTATCAGAAAAAGAATTGCAATAGCTAAATGATGGTTGTGCAGTATCGGTTAGGCATAAACCTCCAGTTACGGGGTCTAATCCTCCACGAAAAGTAAGAAAGTCCGCATATTTTGACCAATTCAAGGTGAAAAATGGGGTTGATCTTTTTTTTGGCGTCAAGGGCATTCGGAATTTCATCTCTGATGATACTTTTTTAGTGAAAGATAGTAATGGGGACATTTATTCTATCTATTTTGATATTGAAAATAAGATGATCAGGATTCTTTAGACTGTCAAAATGTCTTCTCATATCAAAGAGGTCATGCAGAGGCAACTGAAACATATCTTGCCATGCGTAAATGTCTTCAGTGCCTTGATCTCTAATGACATGCCATCTTTCTGGATTTGTGGTGTATGTCCAAGACAAGATGGGTCTTCCTGATGCTAGAGGAGCTATTTGAACTGGAGTTGATGTAGCATCCTCTGGTTGCACAACCTCAGGATGTTCTGACTCATCCTAGGTTTAGAAGAGGGTGCAGTCTTCTTTTTCTTTGGCTTTAGTTTAGAAGCCATCCTCTTCTTTCTCTTTGTAGATTCTAACTGAGAAGACTGGCGTGCAGTACCAGATTGATCTTCCTTGTCTTTCTCAGTTGGGCCTTCCTCTCTCTCAGGCTCAGAAGGAGGAGGAGGTTGACCCTGCTGTGGATCAGAAGACGAAGCTTGCTAAGTTTCAGCAGGAGGTCCAGGTTGTGTTGTCTCTGGTTGTTCAACCTTAACCTCCACTTCAGGTGGGGTTGACTTGGAGTGGAGTGTAAGTCAATGAGCTCTCCACTTTTGATATTCTGCTTAATCACCCTAATATGCTCATCCATAGTGGATAGAGACATGGGGCCAAGTCTCCTTTCAGAGAATCCATATAGCTTCAAGAAGCTCATCATCCTCTGCCTATGAGCAGACTTCTTCATGCTCTTTTGGATGATAGCTCTTGATTTTGCATCTTCTTCCCTTAGCTTCTTCTTAGTTGTCTTTCTGTCCTTGACTATCTTAAGTTCAAGCTATTTTAAATACTCAAGCTCAACATAGTCATAGGATAAGGGAAGAAGTTCATCTGCATGATAGAAGCCTGTGGCACTCAGGTAGTTGATTATCTTGATCCTATCTTCTTCTTTGTCTACCAGAGGTTTTGTTGAACCACATCTTCTTATGCAGGACTTTCTTGAACTGGGGAGAGGGTAGGCATATCCTTGTACAGTCTTTTTCTTCTTCTCTCTTCTTTGACTTGTACTAGAAGCTTTGCATCTTCTGCCTCCTTCTTCTCCTTTGACCTTTCCAGGTCAACCAGTTCATTAAACTCATCTAAGGGGAGAGAGATGACACTTTCTATGTCATAGTCCTTGTCTGCAGATAATTTATCTTGACTGTCCTTAACTCGTCATTCTGAGTGTCTAGTCTAGGGGCAGCCCTGATAGCAGACTCCATGTGTCTTGAAGACTCAGCAGAGGAACTTTCTCCCCTCAGCCTCCTTTTCCTCTCTCTCTCCTCCTCCTCCTCAATCTCCTCAAATGTCATCTTTATTTTCCCTTTGTCACTCACAGACCTTTGTGACTTAGGATGGAGAGAGCTTTGGCCTTCATTGTTTGATACAGCTTTTGAGCTCTGGCCAGAGAGAGGTTGAGAAGCACCTTCACCAGTAGTTGTCTCAATAGGAGTGCAGATCTCTACAACAGTTGATGATAATGAAACAGGGATCTCAGGTTCTGCCACTGGGCCTTCAGTCAAGGTTTCCCCTATGAAACTAATCTTAGGGTCTGCCTCAACATCCAGTTGACCGATGGCATTGCCTGATTGCCTAAGTCTCCTTCTTAAGTTAAAATCTGCAGTGATCCTGTCTTGGATTCTTTGAGCCAGTCTGTCAGCTTGTCTTGATTTGCTTGGGTTGACAAGTGGCATGTTGACTAGATCCAGACCTTCATAGTAGTTCAAGGCCTAAAAATTTAGAACTTCTTGCTACCCTTGAACTCTTATGATAATTAGGGCTTTCCTGTTGCTGTCATACATCTACCCAATGATGTGATTGGAAGATGGTGAAGATGACATAGCCCTTGGTATCCCATCCTCAAACAAACTCTTTATGAAGGAGTCTGTGTAGTCCAGATCAATCTGAATTTGAGGAGGTTGCTGAGAATGCACAATTGCAAGTGAGGATGGTGAGTCCTCAGCGTCCACTCTCTCTGAAGAACACCCAGGTTCTATGGCTATAATGACTTTCTCCCCCTTTTTGATAGCATCACCCACTTGCATAGGTAAGCTGGAAGATATGTCAATCACATCCACAGGTTCTTGTGTTCATGGTTGAGCTCTTCTTAAGGGTCTCCCAGCTAGTTTTTCCTTAAAATATGAAATCTCAAGTTCCTGATAATTGATCCTGTTGTGTAACGTAGTCACTTGAGATTTAAGGTGACTGACCTTTGAGACTAAATAGGTGGATGTTTTAGTCAGTTTGTGCAACTTTAGTCTTAGATTCCCCTCATCTTCATCAGAAGAATCATTAGGGGATGAGATGATTAGACCAAAGTCCTCTCTCTCACCACCAGCTTCAGGTTCTTGGTTGCTAGTTTTCCTCTGCTCACTAGCAATCTCAGTTGAGATGTTAGTGGGCTGAGTTGCCATGGTTGAGGTCTTAATGATGTAGTCACTTTCAGAAGTGAGAGCCTCTTCCATGTGGACATCCTGAACAGGTTCAGAAGTATCCACCTCAGTTGTGGGTGACTGATGTGGGATAGATATATTAGACTTAGGAGCATTCACCTCTCTTTGAGTAGGCATAAAGAAGAGAGACTCATTATACTTACTGAAACCTAGATCTTCATGAGTATAGAAATCAAGGTTAGGAATTGGTTGGTTGAGATCTATAGGCTGGGGATGGTAACTGTCCCCTGAAGGTTGATCACTTGAGTGTTGAGACTCAGAGTGATGGCTTAAGGAAGTTGGCTAATGAGCTCATCAGGCTGAGCATGAGGAACCTCAACACATATTCTTGAAGTGATGGAGTGGCCTGCTCCTTAGGAGAAGTGGGAGCTCCAGTGTCCACTTCCTCTTGTGTAGGTAAGTATATGGGGGCCTCCACAGACTGAATAGTCTGAGCAGGGGTTTGTTTGGATTTTCTTTGGTAAGTGAAGGTAATTTGAGGCTGTGCGGGTGGTTGTGATGTAGCAGGTGTGGGTTCAACACTAGCTTGTGTTGCTAGGTTGTCACCTTGAGCAATAAGCTCTAACATTTTTTAGGACTAGGGCTGTTTCTACCCTAGAGAAGCCAACAGTGGGCTTTCTCAGTATTTTAAAGATGCCGAGCTTCATCTGTCCCAATTTAAGAATGTTACATGTTTCCCTCAACTGTGATCCGAGTTCACAGTTAAGAATGTACTGGACATATCTCGGAAACATGTAATATTCTAAGGAGTCTAAATTAGCAAGTAAGTTGGTATAAACAAACTGAGAATACCTGAACTTGACCCCTTGAACCATTCCATGGATTATGAAGGAGAGATCCTCAGGAATCTGGTCCCATCCACCATGCTTGTTTAATAAGTTGTAAATGACCACATGGAGCAGGAATCTCCACTGGGATGAGACCTTCCCTTTCCTAAAGGTCTTTACAGAGAAATCTCCCTATATCCCATCTACTCAAAGGAATGATTAATAGCTTCCTTTGGGAAGAACACCTCACCTTCTTCATTATCCAGCTGAAGATGCATGTTGATGATGGCTGGAATGATAAAGATTGCCTCCCTTGCACTATGGCCGACAGTGCCTTCTCCCCATCCATGAAAACCTCTTAGTAGGTTTTCCATAATTCAAGGAGATGATCCCCATAGAGTGGACGATCAATGGTTAGGGAGGTGAATAGTTGGACAAATCTAATAATCGACAAACCTCTGAGAAATGAGGATCTTTCGTAGAGCTTAACAAAGAAACCTAATTATATTGCCTATGTAGCTGCATGGTAAAGTTGGGATCATTTTTGTGAGCAAGGTTAGCCATTTTGAGGTAGCTTAAAGATGAAGAAAGATGGAAGAAAGAAATTTTAGAGAGAAATTTGGATTTTTAGGTTGGAGGAAGAACAGATGATAGAAAGAGGGGGAAATTGTTGGTTTATATGTGAGAGGGATTTCAGATAAAGTTTAATGAAAGTGGATAAACTTTGAAATCCGAATGTCTATGCCACCTCTGAAAAAGTAGTTTATTTTTGCTCAAAAAGTAGTTTTCTTTGAAGTCAAAAAGCTCCCGAAGGTTGATTATCTTCGGAAGTTTTAATTAAAAAAAGCTTCCGAAGCAAGAATGACTTCGGAAGATTTTCCTAAGAGTTTTGAAAATCTTCCTTCGGAAGAGAAATTAAAACTTGATTGCTTTGTATACAAAATACAAAGCTTCCGAGAGTTAATTTTGCTTCGGAAGTAAATGGTCCTTGAAAATAAGTAAGTGTTTGAGACAGTATTTAAGCTTTGGAAGATAGATCTGAGAACTCTTCCGAAGGTAAATTTCTTAGACAGTTATTTATTTTGAAGGCATGATTTGGTTCTGAAGTTAAAAGCATAACTTCCGAAGTATTAGAAATTTTCAAAAATCTAAGGTAAGTCTTCAAAAAGAAATTTTCATCCAAAGAAAATATGAGCTTATGAAAGTGATGAACTAGACAACTTAGGACACACATATTTTAAGAAATACTAAGAATTAGTTTTAAGAAAAACCTACTCAAAGTTTATCATCTCAATAGCTGATATTAGATATTTAAATCTCAGTTCATCAAAAGTCTTTGTAAACAGATCAACATATTGTTCATCTGTGTGAACTTTCACTAGTTTAATTAATCCTTTTTCATAGTTATCTCTTATTAAATGATACCTGATATTGATGTGCTTTGTCCTTGAGTGCTGCACAGGGTTCTCTGTGATTAAGATAGCATGTTGTCTATGTGAATGGGAGTCTCCTTGAAGTTAACCCATAGTCCAGCATCTGATTCTGAATCCAAAGCACTTGAGCACAACAGCTTGCAGCAGCAATGTATTTAGCTTCATCAGTTGATGCAGAGACACAGGATTTTTCTTGCATTGCCATGAGACAACCCTTCCACCAAGGAACTAACATCCCTAGATGTAGACTTCGCAGTTATGTTGCAACCATCATAATCACTATCTGTATAAGCATACAGATTAAAGTCAGGATTCTTAGAATCCTTTTGACAGTGATGAGGTGAGACATCTTAGGGTTGGCTTGATATCATGCATAGATGCATGTGCGAACATAATATCAGGCCTACTAGCAGTAAGATACATAAGAGACCCAATCATAGCCCTGTATAAGTGCTCATCTACATGCTCCCCCTCAAGATCAGGTCCAAGGGAGTGGTTTCTAGCTATGGATGTCTTAGCAATCTTACAATCAGTCATGTTGAATCTCTTGAGTATGTCTTGAACATACTTTCACTGACTTATGAAGATGCCTTCTTCAACTTGCTTCACTTGAATTTCCAGAAAGAAATTGAGTTCCCCCATGGCACTTATTTCAAATTTGTCTTTCATCAGCTTCTCAAAGTCTTTGTAGAGCTTTGGATTAGTTGAACCAAAGATGATGTCATCCACATACACTTGAACTAGCAGTATGTCATTTCCCTGTCCCTTGATGAAGAGAGTTCCATCTATAGTACCTCTCCTATATCCAAGTTTACAAAGATACTCAGATAGTGTCACATTCCATCTCTTGGTTGCCTGATGCAGCCCATAGAGAGCTTTGTCAAGCTTGCAAATAAAATCAGGATGATCGGGGTCTACAAAACCAGGTGGCCGTTTGACATATACCTCTTCATCTATCACTCCATATAAAAAGGCACACTTCACATCAAGCTGAAAGACCTTAAAGTTCTTAGATGCAGCAAATGCCAGGAATATCCTAACAGCTTCTAATCTTCTACTGGAGCAAAGACATCAATGTAGTCAATCCTTTCTTCTTGTGTGTATCCTTGAACAACTAGTCTAGCTTTGTTCTTGATGATGATGCCTCTATCATCTTTCTTGTTCCTAAACACCCATTTGGTTCCAATGGTATTCTTCCCATAAGGAAGAGGACAAAGGTTCCTAACTTTCTGCCTTTTGAATTGAAGCAGCTCTTGTGCATAGCTTCAACCCAAATTCCATCCTTTAGAGCCTCATCAACTTTCTTTGGCTCTATCTGGGATAGGAAACAAGAGTGAAGACAAACATTTGCTTCATGGGTTTGTCCTCTTGTCCTTACCCCTATGACAACATCTACAATGATGTTTGTGGTGGGATGAGACTTGTGGATCCTAAGCTGAGGGATCACAACAAGTTGCTGAGAAAGATCTAAATTAGAGAAATTTAGATCTGGCATGGATGTTTCTCCCACCACATCAGCACACTTCTCAAGAGAAACTTGATCCAAGTAGTGTGTGACATCATTGATGTTCTCATCTATGGTGTGATTATTGGCATCAAGAAATTCTTGGTCACTGTCACCACCACCATTGTTTTCTTCCACAATTCAGATGTTCTTATCTGGTTATGGAGCCTATGAGCTGGAATTTGAAGGCACCCTAGATGTATCAACTGAGTTTGTCATTGCAATGCAGATAGAAACCTCATTAGTAGAAGTAGTTCCAACTGGAGCTGAAGATGTATGACTTGAAGGTCTTCTTAGCTCAAATCTTGGATCTGGATCACTTGTATTTAGATTTTCTGCAAATCCTGAAACATTCGCACAAGATTTGTTAAAGTAGTTAGTAACTAAGTCAAGATCAAATAGCCAATCAAGACCAGAACCAGCTACACATGGTGTGTGATCATTGAAAGTCACATTGGCTGACTCTTCAACAATTCTAGTTCTGAGATTGTACACTATATAAGCCTAAGCTTAAGAAGAGTATCCAATAAAGTGTCCATCATTTGATTTCTCAGAAAACTTGGGAATTTGATCTTTGGTATTCAAGATAGTACAAGGACATCCAAATCACCTAAGAAAACCAATCAAAGGTTTCCTCTTGTGCTAAAGTTCATAAGGAGTCTTGCCATGAGTCTTGACCACAAAACTCTGTTCTGCACATAGCAGGCAGTGTTGATTGCCTCTGCCCAGAAGGTGATGGCAGCTTAGAGTCAGACAGCATGGTTCTTGTAGCTTCAATTAGTGTCCTGTTTCTCCTCTCAACAACACCATTATGCTGAGGAGTCCTGGGAGCACTGTATTGTCTTGTAATACCTTTTTCATCACAAAATGTATCAAGGATTTGGTTCTTGAATTCAGTTCCCTGATCACATCTTATGATTTTGACCTTGTGATGAGATTGATTCTCAATCTTTAAGATGAAATTCTTCAGAATCTTAGGAGTCTCATCCTTAGTTCTAAGGAAGAAAACCCAAGTGAATCTTGTAAAGTCATCTGTGATCACTAAACAATAAGAGGTCCTTCCTAGACTCATTACACTGGTGGGGCCAAAGAGATCCATATGTAACAAGTGTAGGGGTGTAGTGATGGAGTTTCTTTCCTTAGGCTTGTGAGATACCTTATGTTGCTTCCTTTTCAGGCATGCAACACAATGGTCATCACTTGTAAACTCTTTCATTGCTATTCCAGTTACCAAATCATTTTTAATTAATCTATTCATGTTCTTAAAGTTTACATGGCACATTCTTTTATGCCATAGGAAAGACTCATCACTATTTGCTTTAGACAGAAAGCATAAAACTTCTCTAGAGGGAGATGTTTCTTGCAAATCTATCTTGTACATGTTCCTTTTCCTGGGGGCTCTAAGCAGGATATGCTCATGAGGAATGAACGCACCAGGCTTGAGAACAATGCACTCATGCTCAGTAAAGAGCATGTTATGACTCTGATCACAAAATTGGAATACACTCAGAAGATTGTATCCAAGCTCTTTGACAAAGTTTACCTTTTCAATACTGAGCTTACCATTTATGATCATGCCCCTTCCAGAAATGTAACCACCTTCATCTCCTCCAAAAGCAACTGGTCCTCCATCAATTCTTTCAAAGTTCTAGAGTAGTGACTTATTGCCTGTTATGTGCCTAGAACAACCACTATCAATGATCCAGACATTTTTGTTTGTCTTGAGCTGTCCCTGCACAAAGAAAAGAATTAGTTATATTTGGAAACCTAAGCCTTGCTTGTCTTGGGCTCAGAAATAGAAGGTAATACAATGGTAATAGATCCTATGGTTGTGCTAAGAGGATCTTGAGCTGGTTTTGATGGAGAATTCTCAGTCACTTGGTCATTCTTAGACTTCCACACCACCTTTGGAGTCTTGGACTTGACCTTTAAAACTTCGAAAGCTTTTAGGACTTCAGAAGTTTTGATGACTGAACCTTCGGAAGATTCTGCAGACACTGCAACAGACTTCAGTGCTTTCGAAGAACTCCTTTCTTCCGAGACCAACTTCTCTTCCGAGGGTAATTTTCCACTTCCCTTCTTCTTAGACTTGGAGCTTCCAAAGGAAACAAGTTTTCCTTCCGAAGCTTGAATCCTCTTGAGACCCTTTGAGGACCTTGTTTTGGTCATATGGACAGTACCTTTAGGATTGTATGGACAATCCTTAGCAATGTGAGTGGTGCTGTCACACATGACACAGTTCATCTTCTTCTTCACAAGAGCCTTTTCCTAAGAACAAGACTATCTTGGTCACATCCCTTCTCCACCTTCATCTTTGTAAATACTGAGACAGTCCTTTGGGTTGGGAGCTGTTTTTGGAGTTTGATGGTCCAGGCTATGCAGCAGTGGTACACAGCATATCAGTCTTCTTCTTGTTACTAAGATGAGTTGAACAAGAACTAGAACTCTTGCAGAAGAGTTTTGGTTTATGTCTTCAGTCCTTACTACCTTGAATCCTACAGATATGAAAACTTGTTTTGCTTAGAGTCAAAAGAAGTCTTGATCTCTTGAGCCTTCCTTGCTTTTATTTGCTCTTTCTGATCAAGTTCTTTCTCATGGACTTGGTCATCACAGTCTTCTTCTTCTCCTCAGAAGGATAGTGGTCCTTCTTGGAATCCTCCTCTTCACTCTTCTCAGAGGAATTCTTCACTATCTCTTCTTCATCCTCTTCACTCATAGGATCTATGAAAGGAAGGTCATCTTCACAAGTTCCACACCTAGGAGATCTTGCAGACAAGATTGTGTGTGGAGGAGCTATCTCATTGGATCCCAGTCCCTGCCTGTTTTGATAGCACACCTTGTTGTGCAGGGATGAGGATATCATGTTCTTGAAGGTCTCTTCTTCAAGAACACTCTTTTCTGCCCTGGCTTTACTAATCACAAGCTCAGCCTCGCACTCAGTTAGCTTGGTTATGTGATCTTTGATTTGAGTCCTAAAATCTGTGTGTTCATGTTTTAGAACTGAAATGGTTTTCTCTAGATACTCTATCTTCAGTTTATAATCATTTTAAGACTTTCTAAAATCAGATTTAAAATGTTTAAGTACTCAAGGTCAGTTCTCATCTCCAAGTTATAGGACCTGTATAGTTGACTTTAGCAATGCATTCAGGAGTACAGAGATGTTCCAATACCTTGGCTTCATCATGATCTGCCATCAATGCTTGGTTAGGAGAAGCATCTTCCACCTGAAAGCTCCAGTCAAAGCCTCCTTCTTAACAGCAACAACAGCCTATGCTTTGACTTTTCATTCTGGAGAGTTTTGTCAGTGTAGTTTGGTCTGGACTGTGTTTGGCCACCACTGTTTTAGGTTCCTTACACTCTTGGCAAAGTGGCTCATCAAGTACAGTTGTAACACTTGACTTTGCCTTTGTCCAGACCAAACTTTCCACTGGTTGCATTGCTTGGAAACTTCCTTCTAGTCCTTTTGTAGAACTTCTTGGCTCTGTGAGTGAGAAGAGCCATCTTCTGGACTATTTCCATGTATTCCAGATAATCTGGATGAATACAGTCCAGGTCTTGAAGAGTGAAAATAGAGTTGCCACAGCTTTCATCAGAAGACACAAAAGCTTGAGAAGAACTTGTCTCTTGGAATGGGCTTCCTTAAGTGTAGTTCTCCCTTGGTGTCTCTAGGATGGTGATGAAAGGACCCTTTGGTGAGTTGTCAGGGTAGCATATGAGATGATGCTTGGGTTCTATGCTATCTCTTTCAACCACATGTAGGGCTGAACCCATTTGATTGTTGGAGTTGCTAGGTGAACCTTGCATGTTCATCTCTATCTGGTAGCCACTGAGAATCCCATATAACTCTTTTAGAGTAAGAGTTTTGAGATGTTCAGTTCTCTTGATCACCACATGGTAGTGTGTCCAATGCCTAGGAAGTGAGGACAGTAACTTCCTTACAATGTCTCTATTCTCAAGAGAAACTCCTCCATCCACAAGGGTATCCACAATCTTAACATACCTGAAGTATTGTTGACTCATGGTTTCACCTGTTTTTAAGGTGAAGTTTTCAAACTACTGCTTCAGGAGATCCTTCTTGTTCTCCTTGGCTTCAGAGGAACCCTCATACATCAGTTTCATTGCATCCCACACCTGCTTGGCTGTTTTGCACTTCTTGAAATCTCTGTACACAGTTAGGAAGGGCAGTTTGAAGGGCTGTCATGGCTTTTCTGTCAATCTCTACTCTCTTCCTATCTTCATCAGAGTAGTTAGCCACATCCTTGAGGATCATACCAGCACTAGTAGCAGAAGGGGTGCTAGGTATGAAAGGTCCATTCTCAATAGACTCCCACATTTTTGAATCAAGAGACCTGATGAAACCTTCCATTCTTAAAGACCAGGTATCAAACTCATCAAGAGTGATCAGTGGGGACTTATTCATGGTTCTAGTTTCCATATCAGTCTTGGAAATGGTTGCCATTTGAAAAGTTTAGTATTTGTGTGTGTGAGGGATCTTATGATGGTAAGATCTTATATCAAAAGCCTAAAAAGCTCTGATACCAAATGCAGGACCGGTGAAGGGGTCAATTACAACACAACAACACAAAGAGGAGATTAACTAAACTTAATCAAACAGTAAGACTGGAATAACCACAATAAGATACTAAGAACACAAGTAATGTAAGAGATAGAACACAAGTATATGGTTTTCAAGAATGCAGTATATTGCTTTCTCTATGTTCTATTACAAGTGTTTCAAAGCATAATGGAAAGATACAAGAACATGAGATACTTATACTACATCCTACAGACGGCTATAGTTTAAAGCCGACTAGATACAATTGACTAGACACAAACAAAATCAATTATAGAGTCAAAAGGCAGATTTCCTTTTGACTAGTGACTATGACATGCCATGGCTCACATCCTTATCTATTACAAAAAGGATAAAGTACATGAAGTAGAAAGTTATAGACTCAAGACCTCAATGTACAGTTACCAAAAGCATGGACCTTTTCACCAACTCATGTAAGTTGGTGACCTTACAGAGGTGCAGCGGAAAGGTGTCCAGCTTTATGGAAATGTACATCAGATAAAGCATGTGTTAAAAGTCTTCGGAAGAAATCTGTCTTCATGAGTTAAAGCATCGGAAGACTTTGTCTCTGAGGCTTCGGAAGACTTCATATTTGGCTTCGGAAGATATTGGTCTTGGCTTCGGAAGATTTCACACTTTGAATAATTTTGTTGTATGTGTGAAACTTCCTAAGCATTCTTCTTCATAGCACTTGTGCAGCATGCAGGATAGACATTGGATGTTTAGGTTGCATCAACCTCTTGATTAATCTCTACACCTTACCACCTACGTCTTTCACCATCTTTTGGAATCCCACTGTGATTTTCCACCATATTCGTATCGCCTCCATGGCTTCATGCTCCACAGGTCTATAAGTAACCTCTATTGCTCATCATTTCTATCGAAACCTTAATTTTCAACATATGATTTCCAACTATTTTCATGAATATCCTTTTACATGTCCATCTTTTTTACCAAAACCTTAATTTCCTCATTTGATTTCTATTTGAATATATTTAAGTTATGCTTAATGAGGATCCCAAATGAATGAAGTACGATAGACATGTTCACTATATATGTATTAAAGCTTCAATCTTCAACAACTATACTCATTCTATAGGTTATTATCTACCTTTGGAAAAAGCTACAACTCTAGTAGTGGCTAGGAATTTGAGGTGAGTCATGTACCATGGCTTCACTAATGGATCCAACACGCATAAGATTCCAGTGATTCCAACTAAGGCACTAACAACAACATTGTAGATATCATTTGGATCACTCAACAAATAGTCTTTCAATTCAATTTCGGTAAGTGAATACTTTTTGCTGTTAAGATTTCCATTTAAGTTCACTAAAATTACTTCATGTAATCCATGGGTTTGTTGTGGGTTTGCATGTATATGACGATTTGCATTATGGCATCATTTATGTTAAACATACATTTTTAGTTGCAAATTTAGTCATTAGTCGTTGAGGTAATATTAATTTAAGGGTCTTTTGTTGATATGTTGTTTTCAAATTTAAGATTTGCAAATTCCCCCGCACTATCTTTTAAATTAACATAAGTGTAAATTACTATTTGCATCCTTGATCTTTCTCAAACTATCTAGTTGCATCCTTAAAGTTTAAAAACATCGTTATGTTCCCTGACTTTTTATTTTTTCATCCAACAACACCACCATTATCACCATCCACCACCACACCTACCACAACCTCTGTCACCGCCACCATAACCTCTCGTCATCGTCAACACACCCTCCTCCATCGCCACGATCACAGTCCCCATCGCCGCCACTACAACCACCCACCACCACATCCACCACCAAATCCACCACATCATCCTGTTACAATCACTACAACCACATTAAAATATAACCGAAAGAAAATCCTGAAACCACAGCCACCACAATCTCCCACCACTGCCACCGGCCCACCACACCTCCCCCACACATCACTTGAAACCACCTCCACGTCAAATCTCCGCCATACTATACCATGAAAACACAATCACTACCACACTTTTTGTATCCGCAAATCACTACTCAAAACCCCAAATCTTACAAAGCTTTGATTTCCACTGATTTTATAAATTTTACAAACTTTTAAAACCCAAAAGCATGGATGTGGGTGACGGTAGCGGTGAGGGAGAAAAGGATTACGAGGAAGAGAAGAGTGTGTGCATGAAAGAGAGAGAGAAAGGGGGAAAGAAGAGGGAGAGAATGGAGAGAGTGTATAGAAGATGCTATGTGAGAAAGAAGAAGAGGAGGTGGGTGGGTGAAGAGGTAAGTTATTTATTATTTAACTTATAGGGGTATTTTAGTCTTTTTATAAAAAATCTAATAGAAAAAATAATTGTGTTAGTTATCTGAACTCATACACAAACAAAAATGAAAAGTTAGAGAGACAAAAAGAAGTTTTTAAACATCAAAGATTCAAGTAGTTAATATATATAAATGTTAGGGATTTAAATATTATTTTACTTTTAACATAATTTTGTAAAAACATACCTGTCTTCTCTTTAAGGTCATAGGATTTACATAGTTTTTTTTTATTTGGACCATTCACATATCATATGTTGCGTTCATGGATTGTAAGGAACCCTAGAAATCGGACTGCACATGACTAGGATTATGGACTGATTCAAAGGTTGTACATTTAAGGTAAGGGTCATGTTTTAAGCATGTATACGTGTGCATTACTTTGGCTTCAACTGCTAGTGATCAGCTTCACATATAAATTTTTTTAGTTTCATGTTCAGAGGCTTGCAGCAATTGAATTAGCAATTTTATCATTTTTCTCATCCAATGTACTTTTAAAGTCTTAATATCCTTTTCAATGTTTATCAATTTTGCTCATGTTTTTTTTTCTTTAAATTTATATCAAGCAACTTTTTCATGTTCTCTCAATGTCTATAAGAACATATTTCCTAACAGTTATTGGTTTATGTTACTGGGTTTTCACAAGATTCAATTTTTTTAGACAACACTATCATTTGGGATACATATTGGCTTTACCCATTTAGTTTTTTGATGTGATGAAATTTTGGTTTTACAAAACTTTTGTTTATTTCCTGTGTAATGAATTAGTAATAAACTTATTGACTTTTTTGGATCTGCAGAGCTGACCATATTTTAGAGGAATGATATTTTCTTCATTTGATATAGAAGATCTAAATGTGTATATTTGATATGCTTCTAAAGTTACCGTGTAATTTGTGTTTGACTGTCTGCTAATTAGGTTATGGATACCACTCTTGATTCATTCCTTTTTAACACGAGTCAGGTAAATTGTTTGAAAGTTGAATTCATTGTGCCTTATTTACATTGATTGATAATGAGTATCTTTTGTTCTGTCTTAGTTTATATGGTGCAGACTCTTCAATATCTGTCGATGAATGATTTACATGTCTTTTAGAAAATATAATCTAGGATGCAATGGTTGATTAAGAGACCAACTTACAGTTGGACTTATATGCATATACATTAAAATTAAAATGTCCATTGAGATAATTAAGTTTAGGATCATTGATGGGTGCACTTACAAACAAATCAAACCAAAAATTAGGATAATGCTCATATCTCACTTGCACATTTGCAAGAATAAGTTACGGAATATATTATGGTTTGAAGAAAAACTGCAGAACTCAAGCTTTTAATTCCTATTTACACAGCCAAAAAAGTGTGCTTACATCTATGAAATTCTAATCGATTATCTTGACAGGAAAAGAACAAGACACATCCAACAAGCAGGAATCCAAAGTTTCCTAGAGCCACCGACTGAATTTTGACAAATTGCAACATATTTTTAAGGTTAATCTTTTGTTTTTATGTCCTGTAAATTGCTAAGCTCGATCTAAATCCTACTGTCATTTTGTTCTTATTTTATGTAAGTAACTATTACTATTTGCCCTATTAATGTCTAATATATGTATGGTTTCACATCAAGTAATACCATTACAAATAAATAAATAAATAAGACCCGTGACGAAGCGTGGAACGTAGTTTTATTTATTTTTAAAGGTTTTTCTTATTAAATTATAACAAAATTATTTCATTGCTTAAATCTAAAAATTAAAAAAATACCATTTATAACAAGAGAAATGTTTAAATAAAAAGGCTCGTAAAACTAATAATTGTAAAAAGTAATTCCAACCATTAATTTTTTTAATCAATGGTTGAGATCAATTTGTAGCGAAATGTTTGTTAGAGGGCTATTTTGGGAATAACTATTTTTTTGATTTTTTGCAAGTTACTCAATTTTTTGAACGTTTATAACATTTATGTACGACATCATTTCTTCATAATAATTACACCTAAAAACAAGTGTTTTTTAATATTTAAAATAAGTATAGTATTATTATATAAAAAGATAATTATTTTTTATTATGTTTTTAAGCCCACTTCTCATCATTCTATCTTTATTGTAGCTCATTGTGTTTTTTTATTAGTTATTTTGTTTTTTGAATACTATTGTGTTTTTATAAGATGATAAATTTATGAAAATATAATGGTATAATAGCATTGTTGTATATCTCTAATACTTAAAACACAATAATAAAGTAACACATAATTAATTTAATGTACTAAAAACAATAACAAAATAACACAATGTCTCATTGTGTTTTTTTATTATCATTGTGTTATCTTGAACACTATAAGTTTTAAAAACATACCAGTAAAATAATATCATTGTTTATTTTTAATTATAAAACATAATAATATATAACAAGTTTATATAACTTTAAAAAACAATGACGAAATAACACATTGTGTTATTGTGTTATTTTCAACACCATGAGTTTTAAGCGAGAATATCAAAACATAAGTTTATATAATGTAGAGAAACAATAACAGAAATAACATCAAATGATTACAATATAAAACACAATAATAAATACATATAACAAATGATGGAAAATATATAACACTGTTGGAACATATATAGTCATATATAGTGTGTCCGTCGCTTGTCGAATAGTCTAGACTTAATGTTATACACCTGATATGTTGTAAACACATGAAACTGGGTCATTCGCAAGAGCATATGCGAATGAGACTCAGTCGTACGACTGAGCCATGCTAATGGACCAGCCGTGCGACTGAGAGATGCGATTGGGACATTCGTAAGACTGAACCATAAGTATGGTCCAGTCGTACGATTGAACCATACACATGGTCCAGTCGTACGATTGAACCATACGCATGGTCCAGTCGTACGATTGAACCATACGCATGGTCCACTCGTGCAAATGGGCCCAGTCGCATCAAATATGGGCCAAGGCCTATATATACCCGTTTCAATGTGTAGAGGGATTAAGGATTGAGAGGAAGTCTGCCCGGAGCCTAGGGCTACTGGATTAGAGGGGAGATCATGCTCGATCTTCCCCTTGTCAAGAGTCTTGATTCTTATGTTGTAACGAGCTTGTAATCGTTAGGTTTTTATCAATGAAACCAATATTTGATAGTTCGTGTTATTGATTTGACTTTTGGTTTTGGTTGTTCATCCTTCCATTAAGAACATGCTCGGATGTTTATCGATCCGGAGAAAAACCGACTTCACAAACACAATTACTGATATTTGATACAATGAACATATAAGACACAACAAGCTGATTTATTTAATAAAATGATCAAAACACCCTCGTGTTTAAAATAATAGGAAAACACGTGTCAAATTCACAATTATTTTTCGGCTTTTTAGATTAAACATGTTTTCTATTATAACCCTACCCTATAAACAAATCTTTAAATTTTAAAATACAGTAAGATTATAAAATCCTTCAAAATGAAAAAATTTAATAGACAATAATAATTTGGAAGTACGTATGCCTATATTTATATTTCTTCATATGAGTTAAATTTGTGTTGGCTATTAAATATGAAGAAGCCATAGAATATTTAGTACTTTATATATTTTTAAAGCTTTCTGTTAAGATCAATGATCTACGTTTGATTGATTAGAGAGTATAGCAGCGGAAATCAAACAATAAATTAGCCAATTCACAAGAACACAAAAGATATTCAAGGTAAGAACAAACGGTTATAGAGAGAGAGAATTCTGCCAAATATATTTGATTCAATATTCTCTTTCGTAGTAACAGAATGTCACAGATACAATTAGGTCAACACCTCTTATATAAGAGATGTGACGTCTGCTGATGTCACTTGATAATGACATCTAACAGAATTTGTTCAAACTACTGATAGTTAACACAACTACTGAAGATGTCAAACAACTGACATCTTCTTATAAAAATACTAAGTGTTAACTATCGCTACAACTACTGAAAAGAAACTATTGAAACTACAACGACTGAAGAACATGCTCTTCAGTCGTTTTACAAATACTGAAACAAAAAGAAAACTACTGAAAGGAAACCATCACAACAACTGAAGAGTGCTTCTTCAGCTATTGTAACAAACTCTGAAGGCTTCAGTACTTGTACTTGAACTTCAGCTGTTGTCATCAGCTGATGTCTTCAGTCTTTGTTCTTCAGCTGTTGAAGTCTTCAGTACTTTAGTCTTCAGCTGTTGATCTTCAGACTTTGGTCTTCAGCTGTTGAAGTCTTCAGTACTTTAGTCTTCAGCTGTTGAGGTCTTCAGTACTTTAGTCTTCAGCTGTTGATCTTCAGACTTTGTTACAACAGCTGATCAAGTCTTCGGCAGTTGTTGTGATGTCTGTAGGACTTAGAGGTTTTTCTGATCAGGCTCATTGGTTCTTTTGGTCCAACAAACTCCCCTGAACCAATGCAGCCAAAACCTCTAAACTTATTAAAGATGTCCCACTTATTATGGCAGAAGGATTGGTCTTTTTGTCTTCTAGATCAGCTCAGAGTGACCCTTTTAAGCACAGGCCTGGGAAGAAGTCTCAATGATCTGTTTGGCAAAGTATGAATGGGAACTCTGTCTGGGGAACTGGACACAGAGTTGTTACCCCATCCATGAGATCTACTTCCCCACTATGAGTCTGTATGACTCTCTTGTGTAGGCCTCAAGGAAGATAATTTGTTCCTCCATGGTCAGCTCTTCAGCACCTCCTTCAAATAATGATTCAGGCCCATAGTACTCAGATAGGTATTTGACCTGTTTCCTATTCTTTAGCTCCACAGTTGTTATTATTCTATAAGCAAATTCATCAGGGTGATTACCCTCTAGGAACAACTGGAGCTCATTCTTGCTGACTTCTTCAAGCCTCTTATATACTAACCCCTTTTTCACCATTTTATTTTCCAGCATCTTCTGTGGGGTTTGGTTAGCTTTATAAGCTTTCTTGAAGTCCTCTAGGATTTCCCATGGTGATACTACAAAGACCAGTGAGATCACTTCATCTACAATCTTTTTCACCTGGCCAATGTATCTCTGTGGAATGTTTTTCTTATGAATCCTGTGAGACACCCAAGGATCAGGCCAAATCCTCACTCTCTCCTTTTGATATTGAAATGTATGCTTAAAAGTGTATAATCTGAGTGCATGCTTCTTCATGTTGATAATAGAAGATGTGGCTGCATATGCTTTGTCAACTCTCCTCAACAATTCATCATCGTGTTGTTTGTGAAGCTCTTCTTCTTCTAGCTTCACTTTCACAATTTGTCTTTGAGTTTCAGGAGTAATTGTTGAGAGTGACTTGTGGCCTTCGGCAACTGTATAACACTGAGAGTGGCAGCCTATCTTCATCTTCATCATCATCTTCTTCATCATCTTCTAGCCTCAATACCCTTCTCTTCTTCTTCTGGGTACATCATCGGCTGTTGTTTTGAGGGTAATGGAGTTGGTTTGGGGTTGTTGTTTTGGTGGTTTTGGTGTGGGAATGTTGACAGGCTGTTCTAGCATATTGGAGGTGAGTGTGGCTTTAGATTGCCTGGCTAGTTCAGTCTTAGTCCCAGCACTAGCTTCATTCAAAGCTTCAATAACTAATCCTTTAGTATATACTTCAGATGACAGATCTTGGTGGTTATAGCCAAGATGCTGTCCCTGGACCAAGCCTTGATTTCGATCATTGATCTTCCAAGATATTTTGCTATAAACCTGATCATGATCTCCAGCTTTCTCTTTCTAACACATCATAACTTGCCCATCTATTTTGGATTTCTTCAATCTCTAATCTTCTGATCTCTGAGTCAAGTTATCAGTGTCATGGCCTTGCCTAAACAACTGATCAATGATGTTATCCATTGATCTGCTGTGTTCGGCATCAGCCTCTTTTACCATCAGCTCCAAGGCAGTCTCCTTCTCATTCTTTCTTTTCTTTGATTTCTCTATGTCAACTTCCTTCTCCTTCTCTTTTTCAGTCTCCACAGCCAACTCTTTCTCTTTTTCCACTTCTGTCACTTCTGTTTCTTTCTCTTTCTCTTTCCTCTCTGCACTCCTCTTTCTTTTTGCTTTCACTGACTGAATCTCCCCTTTTTGGGTGCATGGTTGCAAGGGTTTGATTGTCAAAACTTTTTGCCCACAACTTCCTCTATCAAGGTTGTATTACTGAGGAAAGCCTCTCATCAATGGTTTTGATCACTATATCAGTGATTATAGGTGTGATGAGAGGTATGGAATTTTGAAAGATAGCAGCTATTTGCTCAGGGGGGTTCTGTTCCTGAGAAATAGTGCCAGAAGCAGAGACAGGTGGCTGAGTATTTGGGAGTGGCTCTGTGTTTGGGAGACCTTCAGATGAAGGTGCCATCTGTGGGGTTTGAGAGGCAGATGGTCTTTGATCCTCAGAAGTTTTGGCAAGCAGCTCTTGGAGTCTGCTCACCTCCTCTTCCAGGATGGTGTTTTGGGCTAACACATCGTAAAAGAAGCCCAGGTCATCATCAGTGGTTACTGAATCACCTGACCTCCTGATAGAATAAAGATGAACATGCACTGAGTGTAGATCAGTTGTAGCATGTGCCCTTTTGTCTTGGAACTGGGGACTTCCTGCCTCAGGACTATGTCCTTCTCAGCAGTTGCCTCTGGTAAGGTCTTAGTGATGGTACCAACTACGTCCTGATCATATGCTGAAGCAGGATAAGTGGCATCCTCACCAGAAGTTCCATCTCCTTTCCTACACTAGGAAATGGAACATTGTAACCCCTATGTTGTGGGTTATCAGATGCACTTTGATCCTCCCCCTCAATGGTAGAGGTATGCCCAATTGTAATTGATATCTGGGGAGGGGTGAGGAGTGCAACTGACTCAGCACTTGTGCAATAATTAATGTAGGACTTTGGCAGGCGGTTGCCTATGGTGATTGGGTAGAAGCAGATTGCACCCGGGGTGAATGGTGCGCTTCAATGGTAACCCTCTCAAGTGAGAGAGGTTCCAGCAGTGTGGGTTCCCCAATATTGGTTGCAACAGGATCCTGTTGAGAGGATACCTGTGCGGCTTTGGCAGGTTGAGTCTTTGACACAACTGGGGGGTTAATACCAGTATGTGGTTCCTGTGTTTGTGGTACAGGGGCATCCTCAGGGGACTCATCTCCCTAAGTAGCCGTTTTTGGCTTTTTGGATTTTGGTTTGGTGGGGACTTTGGATCTGGAGGTGGTGGCTGTGGATTCCAACGGCGTGGGTTTTCACAGGTTGGCAGCCTATTTTAGTGTTTGGTCAGAGTTGTGCCTGGAGTATACTTCAGGCAATACAGCCGTTGCAGGGACTCCAAGGCCAACAAGTCCCTCAGCTTGCAGCTGATTCTCTATGATGGCCATAATGAACCGAGGATATAATATCCATCGATTAGAAAGAGGTTTTGAGGCCATATCCTTAAGTTCAAGAAAATAATTTCAGAAAAGTTGAAGTCTTGTTGCTCAAGGATAGAGAATAGTACCTGCTGCCACCTGGTAGACATTTGATCCCAAGAGGATGTCTTAGGAGCTAAGCAAACATTAACCATGTGAAAGATAAGATGTTCTGCATCATGGAAATGCTTCTTCAGGATGGTAGAGGCACTGAGGTTTTCCTGATATCCATGGTGGGCAAAGGATAAATCAGTTGTGCCCTTTGGATACCCAACGGGGAAAGTGGCATCATCCAAGTTGAGGGTTTGGCGAATGATTTCTGGAGTGATGACCACTTGATGGTTGTTGACGAACGACTGGAGAGACTCAGTGTTGTTCTCCCCAGTTATAAGGTTGACGTTCGTCCAAAATTGGTGTAAGGATTCGGCATGAATGGTGGGATTTAGAAAGAAGGCCGTTTGGTAGGGAGATTGGACCATTAGATCAATGGCGTTATCGAACTTTGTCCAGAAGGGTGATTTTGTGAGGTAGGCAACACAGTTATGTCGTGGTTTGAGCTGCATGGTCGCCATTAATGAGAGAGAAGTTTTGGAGATTTGAACATTAGGTTTGGAGAAGATGAAGCGCTGAAGGATTAGGTATGGGGTATATATAAGGTAAGGGTATCAGTAGTTATAAACGACTGATGACATGGTATTACCCTTTCAGAAGTTGAAACAGCTGAAGACTTGGTTTTAGTCATCAGTAGTTGTGAAACTATTGAAAACCTCGGTTTGGTCTTCAGGTGTTGTAAATGACTGATAACTTGGTATTAGTCATCAATAGTTGTGAAACTACTGAAGACATGGTTTTGTCATCAGTTGTTGTAAACAGCTGATGACTTGGTGTTAGTCATCAGTAGTTGTGAAACTACTGAAGACATGGTTTTGTCATCAGTTGTTTAGGATGAAACAACAGTTGTAGAAACAACTGAAGAGAAAGTTCTCATCAGTAGTTGTCATCAATTCGTAGCCTTTCAGCTGTTTTATACTGTCCTCAACACTTACTCATCAGCCTTTTAGTTGTTTTCAGTTGTTTCATAGGACATCAGTACTTATCTTTTTACTAACATCAGTAGTTATAACTACATCAGTAGTTGTAACTTTATCAGTTGTTTTAACAGAATCAGTACTATATGTGATATGCACTAATGATCACAGTACTTATATACTGAGATCATCAGTAGTTATCACTTATTCTAGCTGCAGCATACCAGCCATAACACTAGGTTTTGGAAGGTTGAACTATCCAAAGCTTAGTAAAAATGTCTGCAAGCTCATCAGCACTAGTCACAAACTTAGGATCAATCAGACCTTTTTCAAAACAATCCCTAATAAAATGATGTTTGATCTCTATATGTTTGGTCCTAGAGTGCTGGACTGGATTTTTGACAATGCATAGAGCTGAAGCACTATCCATTAATAATAGAGTCTTAGTCTCTGTAATGCCATAATCCAAAAGTTGGTTCTGAAGCCAGAGTACCTGAGAAGTACAACTTGCAGCTGCAATGTACTCTCCTTCAGCAGTGGATGTAGCAACAGATGTTTGTTTCTTACTCTGCCAAGAAATCAAACAGTTGCCTAGGAATTGACATCCACCAGAATTGACTTTCTAGTTAACTTGCACCCTACATAGTCACTATCTGAAAAAGCAACTAATTTGCAAGAGTGTCCAGTGGAATCCATAAACCTAGAGATTATGTACCTTGCAAATATCTAAAGATCCTCTCACTGCAATCAAATGAGATTCTTTAGGAGCAGCCTGAAATCTAGCACAGACACAAGTAGCAAACATGATATCTAGTCTAGAAGCTGTTAAGTACATCAAGGACCCAATCATACATCTGTAAAGTGTTTCATCAACAACTTTACCTTTCTGATCCGCATCCAGTTGTGTGGTGTTGCACATGGGAGTAGAACAGAGCTTACAATTTTGTAAATCAAACTTATTCAAAAGATCTTTGGTATATTTTGACTGATGAATAAAGGTTCCATCAGCCTTTTGTTTGATTTGCAAGCCTAGAAGAACTGTAATTCTCCCATTGCACTCATTTCAAACCTCTTTTTCATTATTTGGTAAAATCATCACACAACTGGGGATCAGAGGATGCAAAATAATATCATCACATAATTTGAACAAGTAGCTTATGCTGATCCACCTTCTTAATAAACAAAGTTTTATCTATGGAGCCTCTAGTGAAATTATTCTTGAGAAGAAAAGTGGAAAGTGTCTCATACCAGGCTCTAGGAGCTTGTTTCAACCCATAAAGAGTCTTATCAAGTTTATACACCCATTCAGGATGTTTATGTCCTCAAAACCTGGTGGTTGACACACATAAACTTCTTCTTTTATTTTACCATATAAAAATGCACTTTTGACATCCATTTGAAAAACTTTAAGATGGTGGAATGCAGCATAGGCTAAGAACAATCTAATTGCCTCTAGTCTGGCTACAGGGGCAAAGGTTCATCATAATCAATACCTTCTTCTTGTGAAAACCCCTATACAACCAGTCTAGCCTTGTTCTTAACAATAAGCCCATTTTCATTAGTTTTATTCCTAAACACCATTTAGTGCCTATTGCACACTTACCTGGGGGTAGAGAACCAGTTCCCACACTTGCTGTTTCTTGAACTGAAGTAGCTCAAGCTACATGGCTTCAACCCATCCATTGTCTCTTAAAGCAACATGATAGTTCTTTGGCTCTAGCTGACTGATGAAGAGAGCATAGAAGCAGAAGTTAGACATTGACTTCTTGTTGAAACTCCAGCATTGATATCACCAATGATTTGAGACATTGGGTGAGCTTCAGCTCTTGATAAACAATGATATCTGTGCAAGTGTTTGTAGAACCTTCAGTAGCAGCAGATGTTGATGCAAACTCTTTAAACCAAGAATTTGATGGTAACTCAAAAGATGTAGAGGAATCAGAGATCTCATCAGCATTTGTTGTGGATGAATTGCTGAAGCTACAGGAACATCAAGTTTAGCAGACTCAGGCAGTTGGTCACTAAACTTGAATAGGTGAGTATTGATATTATCATCATCATCATCAATACCACCAGGTGGAAGACATGCTGCAGAAGATGATTTATCCACATGATCTGCAACAGCTGGAGGTTGATAAGGAACATATTGCAGTATGTCCAAATCAAACAACTCCAAAGGGTTTTGTGGAATCTTGTCCATTGGAGATTCATTAAACTTTACATGTAGAGTCTCTTCAACTATCTTTGTTCTGTAGTTGAAGACTCTGTATGCTTTGCAAGTAGATGAATAACCAATAAAATACCCTGCATCCACCTTAGGATCAAATTTTTGGAGTTGATCATTTGTGTTGAGAATAAAACAGGGACACCCAAATGCTTTGAAAAATGAAATTAGAGCCAAGTGATGTAGAACTTCATATGGAGTCTTCATCAACCTCTGATTTACTAAGGCTCTATTCTGCACATAGCAAGCTGTGTTAACAGCTTCAGCCCAAAAGGTCAGTGGCAAACCAAAGTCAGCCAACATAGACCTTCCAGCTTCAATTAGGGTCCTGTTCTTTCTCTCCACTACTCCATTTTGTTCTTGAGTCCTTGGGATGCTAAACTGCCTTTTGATTCCCTTTGAAAGATAAATTCATCAAGTGTATGGTTTCTGAATTCAGTTCCATTGTCACTCCTTATACACTTGACTGAAAGGGAATATTGCTTCTCAATATACAACACAAAGTTGATAATCTTCTGAGCAACCTCATCCTTTGAATGGAGAAAGAAAGTCCATACAATTTGGAGTAATCATCCATAATTACCCGACAGTATTTCTTCTTTGCCATGCTCATCACTCTCACAGGACCAAATAGATCCATATGCAGTAATTGCAAGCAGGTAGTGGACTTAGGCTCTTCAATAGGAGGGAATGAGACTTTGTGTTGTTTTCCTTTTAAACAAGCAGTGCAGGTTTCATCACAGTGGAACTCCTTTATTGGTAAACCTCTCACTAAACTATTGTGGATCGCTGATTCATGTTTTTGAAATTAAATGCCCAGCCTTCTGTGCCACAGTTTAGATTCTGAGGAGAGGCTTTGGAAAATAGGCAAGGATGGCCTCTGATATTTATTTTCATGGAAAGATCTAAGGCATACACTCTTCCTGTCCTGTTGGCCCTCAGGAGAGTGTGATCATCCAACACCTTATCAATCAATTCAGAACTTTGGATGACAGAATCCTGTAGTTCTGACTGGTGAAAAGAGCAACATGGCCTTTATCACACATTGACTGACACTCAAGAGATTGTACTTGAGATTTTCCACATGATTAACATCATCAAACTTTATATCTCCATTGGAGACAAAGCCTTTTTCAATGATGTAACCCTTAGCATCATTGCCAAAAGAAACAAACCCTTCTTTCCTTGAGAGTAGTCATGAAGAAGAGAGCTATTCCTATCATATGCATAGATCCCCCACTGTCTACATACTAGATGCTACTTTGGCATGTTGAAGAACCCTGCAAACATAACAATTAGTTAGTTTTTGAGACCCAAACCTTTTGGTTTTGGGTCTATCACATCAACAGATGGTAAACTAACAGAATTGCTATGAATAACAGCCTGAGGGGATAGAGATGGTGAAGAAGAAGAATCCTTTGGCATGGATTTTCTTCTCTGTGGTTTCAACACAGGAGCATCTAATTGGTTGACTCTCCCCAATAGATGTTGAATCATCATAACAAGTTGTGTCTAATTTTGTGATAAAGCCTTCAGCTCATCAGACACATTAGTGCTTGAGTTTGATGGGTTCCTGTGTTGTACCATCTCTCTTTGAGCAACCTCAGCTGTTACCTGTTTAACCCCTTTCTTTTTGGATTTCTGTTTGGATTTTGGGGTCACAGGTTTTGATGTTGCTGGTACAAATTTGATTTCAAACTCAGTTTTCATTTTATCCATTTGCTCTTTAATGTTTCTTATGTTTGAGTTTGGAGCCCTTTTTATACCAGCAATCATCAGTAAGATGATTGAATAAGCCACATATTTCACATGGCTTTTTCTTCATCTTAAGTTGATCATCTGCTGAAAGAAGAGAAAACTACTGAAGACTTGTTTTCAGCAGTTTGCTATCAGTACTAGCAGTTTCTTCCCTTTAGTACCTGCTTTCTTGATATCTTCTTTAGTAGTTTTCCCCACCCTTTCTACTTGCAGTTTTCTTTCCTTTAGTACATGTAGTAGTTTGGGCTTGTTCTCCAGGTGTTGATTCTTTTTAGTACTTTCAGTACTTGTGAAATATCACCTAGAGTGATCAACTTTATGATCATGTGAGTGTCAGCATTTGAACCATCAACATCAGCTGATAGGTTCAGAGAGGAATTAATGCTGGCTTCTACTTCTGATGGTGCTATATCAAATAGTAGATCACATGATGAAAAGGATTGGTTATTGCTTTCACCATCAGATTCTACCTCTGCTTGGGAGTAAAATCTGTAGGAGGAGCAGTGTGATTATAACCAATGCCAAACTTCACATTGGAAGCAGATTGCTTACTAAGAAGCATTTCAAAACCCTTGCAAGTACTTACCCATCGATCACACTCTACCTGGGTAGTGCAAGTGTTTCTTTGAGGTCTCTGTACTTCTCTAGAAGTATCTCTTCCTAGCCTTATCATCAGTGATTTGGCATTTAAGTTTGTAAATCTCATCATTCTATCATTAATCACAGACTCAAATTCAGCTTTGCTTTTGGAAATTTTTTGTTCTAGCTTAATTCTTGTTAATTAACAGCTACATTGCTTCTCTAATAGATGCAATGCGGTTATGCATGTTTCAGAATAATTTGGCTTTTGCCTCAGAGCAACCTGTGATACCTGTGGGTAGAGGCATTAGAGGATGAAGTACAGCAGACTCCAAAGCCTAAGAGCTAGATTTCCAAAAGGATGTCACCACCATGTGGACCACGAGAGCTTAAATGTTCTTGTTAATTAAAGATACATGTTCTCTAATAGATGCAAATGTGGTTATGCATGTTTCGAACATATTTGGCTTTTGCCTCAGAGCATACCTGTGATACCTGTGTGTGTAGAGGCATTAGAGGATGAAGTATCAGCAGACTCCAAAGCCATAAGAGCTAGATTTCCAAAAGGACTGTCACCACCATGTTGACCAGCACCAGAGAATAGTTGTTCATGACCAGACAAATCAGCTGGTAAACGCTCCAGTCAACAACTCCTGGGGTGAAAAAGCTGTGTTGTTGAGGTTGAGTTTGTTGATGAGATTGGGAAGGTTGAGGTTCAGGTAATGCATGTGGTTGTTGTGCAATTGGAGCTTGAACCGGATTGGCTGAGGCAAGTAATAGCAGGGAAAGGATATGACATTTGACCCTGGGGGACAAAGTATGCAGGAGATACAAGGTGTGAATGATGACCAGAACCAACAGTATGTTGCCCTCTGTTTTGTGGACTAGTGCTAGGAAAAGTCAAAAAGGGTGCAGAAGAGTTAGATCCAGTTGATCTACACTCTCTTGCAAAGTCTCCAAGCCTTTGGCATTTGTGACACCTCAACTTACTCTTGTCAAAACCAACTTTGGTTTTGCCAGAGAGTCCAGGAAATTTCCTGCCAGTTCTCTTGTAGAACTTCTGAGATCTGATATTAACTAAGGCATTTGGCTTAGAATATCCATCTCTTCTAAATCCATCAGCAATTCCCTTCAGATCATCCATGATGAAGCATAGATTGTCACTATTATTGCCAGAATGATATCAATACCAACAAATGCATGATCAGAACTGTTGAAGAGAAATCAATATGCTCATCATAATTGCTTTCAGATGCAGCATATTCTGACTCATGACCAACAAGGTAGTGTTCCCTGGTACAAAGTCATCAAGAGCTTTCCTGATGATGACAGTTCCACTTCTGCTCTATCTCTCTTTCGAATGTAAGCAGTTTCCATGAAGTTGGGTGAGAGATAGGCTATCCAGATTTGCACTGGAGCGTAGGATAATAGTGTATGTGTCCCATCTCTCAGGCAGTGATCTGAGAAATCTGTTATTCATCTGGCTGTTGGTGTATTCCTGTTTCACCATTTTCAGCTCAGAGATCAAACAGGAAAAACGCTCAAAATGTTGAGTCAGTGTCTCACCTTTCTATGAGAGAATGTCTCATATTGTTGGGCGAGGATTTCTCTGTTGTTTTCTAAGACCTCTCAGTTCCACCGAATTGTTCCTTCAGTGCATTCCAGAGGTCATGAGCAGTTTCATGATGCATAAGCCTGGATAGATTTCATTCGGTTGTGCCATGGCCAGAATTCCATGGGCTTTAGCATCAATCTCAAACAGTTTCCGATCTTCATCTGAGTATTGTTCCTTCTTCTTCGGAACCATTTGATGGTTTCCGGATTGTTCACCATAGGCTTATGTGGTCCATGTACCACAGATGTCCAACAACCTGAACTGTTAACAGACAGGTGAGTGAAGCATCCTCGTTGCCATATGTTATACTCAGTCCTAACCAGCATCGGAGGCTTGGTTAAGGAACCGGTATTGTGAGGGTCATTAGAGGGAGTAGTCATCTCAGATTCAACCAAATTCAATTAAGCTATAGCAGATTTAGAACAAAACACAACAAACCAAATTGAACCAAGAGAGATCTCAAAATGAATAAACGAAAGCGGCAGAAAATTCAATAATCTATAACCAGTTCTTGCAAAAGAGCTAATTCAATCAACATAAGATATCAAATAGCAGTTTCAATGATCAACTGTTAGATCGATCAATGATTAACCAGCTCTGATACCATTTGTTAGATCAGTGATCTACGTTTGATTGATTAGAGAGTATAGCAGCGGAAATCAAACAATGAATTAGCCAATTCACAAGAACACAAAAGATATTCAAGGTAAGAACAACGGTTATAGATAGAGAGAATTCTGCCAAATATATTTCATTCAATATTCGCTTTTGTGGTAACAGAATGTCACATACAATTAGGTCAACACCTCTTATATAAGAGATGTGACGTCTGCTGATGTCACTTGATAATGACATCTACAGATTTATTCAAACTACTGATAGTTAACACAACTACTGAAGATGTCAAACAGCTGACATCTTCTTACAAAAATAATAAGTGTTAACTATCACTACAACTACTGAAAAGAAACTACTGAAACTACAACGACTGAAGAACATGCTCTTCAATCGTTTTACAAATACTGAAACAAAAAGAAAACTACTGAAAGGAAACCATCACAACAACTGAAGAGTGCTTTTTTAGCTGTTGTAACAAACTCTGAAGGCTTCAGTACTTGTACTTGAACTTCAGCTGTTGTCATCAGCTGATGTCTTCAGTCTTTGTTCTTCAGCTGTTGAAGTCTTCAGTACTTTAGTCTTCAGCTGTTGATCTTCAGACTTTGGTCTTCAGCTGTTGAAGTCTTCAGTACTTTAGTCTTCAGCTGTTGAAGTCTTCAGTACTTTAGTCTTCAGCTGTTGATCTTCAGACTTTGTTACAACAGCTGATCAAGTCTTCAGCAGTTGTTGTGATGTCTGTAGGACTTAGAGGTTTTTCTGATCACGCTCATTGGTTCTTTTGGTCCAACACTTTCCCTCAATAATCAATAAAGAAATTTGTTTTCGCAAATATATGATATTTAAATTAATCATTATTTAAGGAATTGGCCGTATTAATAAGTACAGAGTTAGAAACAAGCATATGAGACTTTGCAGAAACTTCATCACTATTTTAATAAATATTTTTTAAACAAAACATTTTTACCCCACACCATTTTAATAAATATTTTTAAACAACACTTTTTGGTAAATAAGATATGTAATTACATCATTTTGGAAAAAAATATTATTAATATTATGACCAAAAGTGTTTGTTGCTAGATGTTACCAAAATGTTTATTATGTTGTCTCTTTTATTTATTAAGTGTTTGTTGATAGATGTTTCAATGATCTCTTATTAACTAAGAATTAAATTTCATTAGTTTTTTTATGAAATTAAACTAACTTTGAGTCATTTTTCAACTCCAACACCACCTAGCTTTAATTAGATTCGTTTTCCATTGTCTAACCTCCAGCATCACCTGAATTTTACCTCCAACAAGTTTAATGGTTCAAATCAGAAAGTGGAGATTAAGTTTCAAATTGACGAACCTAATGATATATTTCAACTTTCTATTTTTGGCCACAAAATAGTCTATGTCATAAAAAAACTAACGGAGTTAACTCTTGTTTAATAAGTGATTATTGGAGGAAAACAAATTAAAAGTTTGGAGTATCTGCAAACATTTATTAATTTGAGATTAATCCCAATCAATAAATAACTTAGGATTTATTTTAATAAATAAAACTTAGGATTTATTTTAATAAATAAAACTTAGAATTATTAAAATCCATTACCGTGAATTTATCTTTTCAAATACCATTAACTACATATTTTCACTAAGTTTAAAATTAATTACATATTTCTTTTTTTATAACATATTTATCCATGTAATGAAAATTAACTAAGTAAATAACTTTTACCCTTATTGCTTTTCCTAAGAAACTCTTACATATGTCTCTTCCTAAGACCATTAATTGTATATTTCTCTAGCCTATAAAGAAAAACAAAAAAAATATATCTCTTATTACAAAAGTTTAAAACTATATTTCTAAACAACAATCCCAAATAATAAAAAGTTATATATTCTAGTTCAAAAGTAATTATCAAAGTTTTAAACAATTATAATATTTAAAAGTCAAAATGTACAAATCCCTTAATAAAAAGAGAATTTTACATGTGTCTCCTTCCTAAAACTACTAATTACATACTTCCTTGACCCTTAAAATCACTTACATATTTGCCCTTAGTAAAGCATGTATATTAGACATACATTCATTTCACTAAAGCTGACTTACTAAATTACTATTTTACTCTTATTTTTGCTATGGAATTTTCAAATTTTGATTTTGTTAGTATTGAAATTGCTTAAAATTTCAAAATGGTTCTCGGTATATGAAGATATTACTTTGACTAGCGGTGTGTTGTTTTAAAATAATGTTTCTTAAACTTTTGAATTTAAAAGTGTAATTTTGATTGTTTTTATTAATACAGAAGGCTTAAAATTTAATTGATAGTCTTACGAATAAAAATATGTAAAAATAAATTAATAAAAATAAATTAAATAGTCATTTAATAAGTTAATTTTCATGAAATTAATAAATATGTAATATATAAGTTTTAAAAAGGGAAAATATGTAATTGATTTTTTAACTTGGAAAAATATGTAATTAATGATGTTAAGAAGGGAAAATATGTAAATTCCCTTAATAAAAATAAGGAAAAACAATCATTTAATAAGTTAATTTTTAATTAAATGGATGAATGTGTAATATATATGTTTTAGGAATAAAAAATATGCAGCTTATTTTAAGCTTGAAAAAATATGTAATTCATAGTCTTAAGAAGAGAAATATATAGAAATCTTTATATTTGATTTCGTTTATAAGTATCAACATCTAAATACTTGATATAACAAACCTTATTTTTAGATAAACATTAAGCAAGGAACCATAATAAATAGGTCGAGGGGGGATACATGTTGTGAGGGCATGGTGAGCCTTGGTGTCGCCCAACACCACTTTTTCACGGCATGTGCTCATAGTGAACTTGTGACTGTTTTTTGTGTGTATGTTGTGTGTGATTATGTAGTAACACCATGCGTTCAAATTTAAGTTTGTGATGTAGTATGACATGATAAAAAATTTTGGTAGATTAGTTTATGGTGTCGTTTGCTAGGCGTGGTAAGATGGGTATGCCCCTTCCATCCTAATTATACTACTATATAATTGTAAGGTTATATTAAAAAAGCCGGTGCAACCAAAGCAACCAAAAAATTACCAGCATGCATGCATTGACGTACAAGGTAGAAGTTACTTCGAAAGTTTTTACACCCTTCATAGAAAATACTCTGTGTAAAATCTTCCGAAGACAAAGACCAAATCTTCTGAAGCCAAAGATGAAGTCTTCCGAAGCATCAAAGACAAAGTCTTCCAAAGCCAATGAAGTGAAGACTGATTTCTTCTAAAAACAGAGAAGACATGCTTTCTCTGTTCAACTTTTGCATAAAGCTTACCCACATTCCGTTGCAACTCTAAAGACTCACCACCTTCAATGAGTTGGTGAAAAAGTCCATGTTTTTACAAATGTAGATTAAGGTTTAGAGTTTGTAACATTCTATTTTGTACATTTTATCCTTTTGTAGTATATTAGGATGTGATCTATGGCATGTCATAGTCACCTTTTGACTGTACATTGATTTTGTTGTCTATATTAGTGTTTCTAGCTGGATTTCAAAGTATAGCCAGCTGTAATATGTAGTATAAAGTATCTCAGGTTCTTGAATTTTATTTGATGCTTTGTAACACTTGCAATAAAACTTGAGAGAAATATAGAATATTCTTGAAACCGTACTTATCCTATTATTATTCTTTTGTTCTATCTCATTACTTGCTTGCGTTTTTAGCATTCTCTATACAAACCTAGTTCCCTAATTGATCTGTTAAGTGTTCTACCATTCTACTCATTGTGAGACTGATTGTATTGACCACCTTCAACTGGTCTTGCAATTGGTATCAGAGCATTTCAAGCTTTTGATTCTAAGATCTCATAATTTTAAATACTCTTAGTTTCACAAATTTCTTAACATCTCAAATGATAGCTATCACAAAGGTTGAAATGGATACAAGTACCATGACAAAGTGTCCATTGATCACTCCTGATGATTTGATACTTGGTACAAAAGAATGGAAGGCTTCATCAAGTCTCAGACTCCATGATGTGGAGATCTATTATCTCTGAACCTCATGTACCATGGAAACAAGTAACAAGTAACAAGTACCTCTTTAGCTCTGAACCTCATGGAAACAAGTAACAAGTACCTCTTTAGCTATTGCTGGTGGTGACATGATACCAAAGGAAGTGACTTATTACTCTAAAGAAGACTGGAAGAAGATAAATATAGATTAGAAAGCCATGACCAACGTCCAACAACACTTTTCCCAACTCCATATACAAAGGCTTCAAGAAGTGAAAAACCACTAAAAAACTATGGGATGCACTGAAGCTTATGTATAAGAGGTCCACTGAAGCAAAAGAGAACAAGAAGTACCTCTTAAGCATCAGTTTGAGAACTTCACCTTTAAAACAGGTGATACCATGACTCAACAATACTTCAAGTATGTGAGATTGTAACTACTCTAATGGAGGTTGGTGGAACTCCTAAGAACAAGGACATTGTGAGAAAGTTCATGTCCTTTTTTCCTAGACAATGGACACACTATTGTGTGGCCAACAAGATGACTGAGAACCTCAAGACCCTTACTCTCACTAAGTTATATCGTATTCTTAGTGGCTACCAGATGGAGATGAATATGCAAAATCCATCTTGTAACTCTAACCATTAGCAAAGTTCAGCTTTTCATGTGGTTGAAATGGATTGCAGAAAACCAGAGCATCATCTCATTTACTACCCTAAAAACTCATAAAGGGCTCCTTTCTTAACCTTTCCAAAGACACCAAAGGAGAGCTAAATCAAAGAAAGCCCATTTCAAGAGACAAACTCATCACAATCCTTTGTGTCTACTGATGAAAGCACATGCAACTTCCTCTTTACCCTTGAAGATTTGGATTGTATTTATCTAGATGACCTAGAGTACATGGAAATAGTCCAATAGACGGCTCTTTTCAATCATAGAGCCAAGAAATTCTATAAGAGGACATGGAGGAAGTTTCTTAGCAATGTATCAAGTGGAAAGTTTGGGCTGGACAAAAGCAAAGTGAAGTGTTATAATTATAACTAGATTGGACACTTTGTTAGGGAATACAAGACACCATGGAAAAATGGTGGCCAAGCATAACCTATGCCAAACTACACTGATGGAGCTCCACACCCTGAAAAGCCTAAGCAACAAGCTGTAGTTTCTGTTGAAGAATGAGACTTTGATTGGAGTTTCCAGGTTGAAGATGCATCTCCAGGTTGTAACATCTCTATACCCTTGAATGCATTGCTAAAGTTAACCTATATAGGTCCTATAACATAGAAATGAGATCTGATCTATAGTCCTTAAACATCTTAAAAGCTTATTTCAAAAGAGCTTAAAATGATTATGGATTTACAATAGAAGATTTAGAGAAAACCATTTCCACTCTTTAGCATGAAAATACCAACTACATGACCCATATCAAAACCTCTTCACTAATTTAATTGAATATCAGGCTGAGCTTGTGATCAACAAAGCTAGGGCAGAGAAATGTATTCTTGAAGAAAAGATCTTCAAGAACATAATATCCTCATCCTTGCAGGTAAAAGTTGTTATCAGAACAAGTAGGTATCGGGATCTATTGAGATAGCTCCTCCACACACTCTACTATTTGTAAGATCTCCTAGGTGTGTAACTTTTCAAGATGAGCTTCCACTTATAGACCTTATTAAAGAAGAGGATCAAGAGGAGATAGTGAAGGATGGATCTGAGAAAAGTGAAGAAGATCATCCTAACAGGGGTCATTATTGTCCTTAGGAGAGAAGAAACTAGGGATGACAAAGTCTAAGAGAAAGAACTTGATCTGAGCAGCCAAAAGAAAGTCAAAGAAGGCTCAAGAGATCAAGGTCACCTTCAACCCTAAGCATAAACAAGTCTTTATCTTTGTAGGGTTTGAGGTAACTAAGGATCCAAATCTGAACTCTAGTACGAAGAGTTCTAGGCATGTCCAACTCATCCATGTGAAGGAAAGAATGCTGATCAACTATGTATCATTGCTACACAGCCTGAACCATCAACCTTCGAGAGCAAGTATCCCTCTAGGAAGTACAGGACCGTTGAAGGGCGGTCACATACAACACAACAACTCAAAGAGGAGAGTAATTAAACTTAATCAAATAGTGAACTTGATTAACCACAAGTAAAGACACTAAAACACAAGTAAGTTTGAGACAGAACACAATAGCAAGATACACAAGGAGAGGTTTTCAAAATTGCAGTATATTGCTTTCTTAATGTTCTATTACAAGTGTTACAAAGCATAAAGATAAAGTTACAAGAACATGAGGTACTTATACTACATCCTACAACCGACCATACTATGAAAGCCAGCTGGATAAAATTGACTAGACACAAAACAAAATCAATTGTAAGTCATAAAGGCAGATGGCCTTTTTGACTTTGTGACTATGACATGCCATAGCTCATATCCTTATCTATTACAAAAAGGATAAAGTACATAAAGTAGAAAGTTACAAACTCAAAACCTCAATGTACAGTTACCAAAAGCATGGACCTTTTCACCAACTCATGTAAGTTGGTCACTTTACAAAGTTGTAGCGGAAAGGGGTCTAGCTTTATGGAAAAGTATATCAGATAAAGCATGTTACTAAAAGTCTTCAGAAGAAATCCGTCTTCAAGAGTTGACCTTCGGAAGACTTCATATTTGGATTCGGAAGATATTGGTATTGGCTTCAAAAGATTTGACACTTAGAGTATTTTCTGTTGCATGTGTAAAACTTCTAAAGCATTCTTCTTCAATGCACTTGTGTAGCATGCAGGATAGACTTGGGATGTTTAGGTTGCATCAGGCTCTTCATATATTCTTTACAAACTCGCCCTAGGCTGATGCTACCAAAACACTTAGTAGACTTCAGATATCAACAGTCCTTATTAGGATGATCATCATTCCTTTCTTCATGAGGTGATCAGGATCCTTCAAACTGTCAAAATGTCTTCTCATGTCAAAGAGATCATATATAGGCAACTGAGACATGTCTTGCCAAGTGTAGATATCTTTAGTTCCTTGATCTCTAATGACATGCCATCTCTCCGGATTTGTGGTGTATGTCCAGGACAAGATGGGTCTTCCTGATGCTAGTGGAGCTATTCAAATGGGAGTTGATGTAGCATCCTCTGGCTACACATCCTTAGGATGTTTTGGCTCATCCTGAGGTTCAGAAAAGGATGCAGTCTTCTTCTTTTTCTTTGCTTTTGGTTTAGAAGCCATCCTTTTCTTTCTCTTTACAACTTTTAACTGAGAAGACTGGCCTGCAGTACCGGATTGATCTTCATTGTCTTTCTCAGTTGGGTCTTCTACTCTCACAGGTTCACATTGAGAGTGAATCTGGCCCTGCTGTGGATAAAAGATAAAGCTTGCTGAGATTCAGTAGGAGGTCCAGGTTATGATATCTCCGGTTGTTCAACCTTAACCTCCACTTCAGGTGGGGCTTGACTTGGAGGGGAATGTAAGTCAACCAGCTCTCCACTTTTTATCTTCTGCTTGATCACCCTTATATGCTCATCCATAGTGAATAGAGACATGGGGCCAAGTCTCCTTCTGGACAATCCATACAGCTTCAAGAAGCTCATCATCCTCTACGTGTCAGAAGATTTCTTCATGCTTTAGTGGATGATGGCTCTTGACTTAGCAGCTTCTTCCTTTAGCTTTCTTTTGGTTGTCTTTCTTTCCTTGACTATCTCAAGTTCAAGTTGTTTAAGATACTCAACTCAACATAGTCAAAGGATAAGGTAAGAAGTGCTTTTTCCTGATAGAGGCCTATGGCACTCATGTAGTTGATCATCTTGATCCTTTCTTCTTCTTTATCTACCTGAGGTTCTTGTTGAACCACATCCTCATATGCAGGGTTTTCTTGAACTGGGGAGAGAGTAGGCACATGCTTGTATAATCTTTTCTTTCTTCTAACTTCTTTGATTTGTACTAACAGCTTTGCATCTTCTGCCTCTTTCTTCTCCCTTAACCTTTCCAGGTCAACCAGTTCATTGAAGTTCTCCAAGGGGAGAGAGATGACATTGTCTATGTCATAGTTCCTTGTGTACATGTAGTTTATCCTGATTGCCCTTAACTCATCATCTGAGTATCTGGTCTGGGTGCAGCCCTGATTGCAGTCTCCATGAGTCTTGCAGACCCAGAAGAGGAACTTTCTCCCCTCAACTTCCTTTTCCTCTCTCTCTTCTCCTCTTCAATATCCTCAGAAGTCATTTTTCTTTTCCCTTTGTCACTCACTGACCTTTATGACTCAGGGTGGAAAGAGCTTTGGCCTTCATTGCTTGATGTAGCTTCCAAGCTCTGGCCAGAGAGATTGAGAAGCACCTTCACCAACAGGTGTCTCAAAAAGGGAATTGATCTCTGTAACAGTTGTTGGTGATAAGACAGGGCTCTCAGGTTCTGTCACTGGGCCTTCCATCAAGGTTTCCCCTATGAAGCTAATCTTAGGGTCTGCCTCAACATCTAGTTGACCGATGACATTGTTTGATTGCCATAGTCTTCTTCTAAGGCTAAACTTTGTAGTGATCCATTCTTGGATTCTTTGGGCCAACTTGTCAGCTGTTCTTGATTTGCTTGGATTGACAAGTGGCATGTTGACTAAATCCAGACCTTCATAGAATTTCAAGGTCTGAAAGTTGAAGATCTCCTGCTGCCCTTGAACTCTAATGATGATTAGGGCTCGCCTGTTGCAGTCATACCTCCACCCAATGATGTGATTGGAAGATGGTGGAGATGACATAGCCCTTGGTATCCCTTCCTCAAATAGACCTTTGTATGAAGGAGTCTATGTAGTCCACATCAATGTGAATTTTGAGAAGGTTGCTAAGAATGCACAATTTCAAGTGAGGATGGTGAGTCCTTAGTGTCTATTCTCTCTGAAGAACTTCAAGGTTCTATAACTGTAATGACTTTCTACCCCTTTTGGTAGCATCACCCACTTGCATAGGTGAGCCAGGAGTTAGGTCAATCACATCCACAGGTTCTTGTGTTTCTGGGTGAGCTCCTCTTAAAGGTCTCGCAACTAGTTTTTCCTTAAGATATGAAATCTCAAGTTGCTGATCATTAACCCCTTTGGAAGGTAGTCACTTGAGATTCAAGGTGACTAACCTTGGAGACTAAATAGGCGCATCTTTGTGATAGTTTTTGAACCTTTAGTCTTAAATCCCCCTCATCTTCATCAGAAGAATCATTGGGGGATAAGATGATTGGACCAAAGTCCTCACTCTCGCCACCAGCTTCAGCTTCTTGGCTGCTGGATTTCCTCTGCTCACTGGCAATCTCAGTTGAGATGTCAGTGGGCTGAGTTGCCATGGTTGAGGTCTTAATGATGTAATCACTTTCAAAAGTGAGAGCCTCTTCCATATGGACATCCTGAACATGTTCAGAAGTGTCCACCTCAATAGTAGGTGACTGATGGCGGCTACAAATAGGAGCCTCAGGAGCACTCATCTCTCTTTGAGATGGCGGCTAGAAATTCTCCAACAAATATTTGTCTATACTCTTGTTTCTTGTCACTGATAGAGCCAAAAAAACATGGATAAGGCTTTAAAAGATAGAAGTTAGGTTAAAGTAATGCAAGAGGAGCTGCCTTAATTTAAAAGACAAAAGATTTGAAACTATGTCCTCTTCTTCAAAGGAGACCACCATAGGAACCAATTGGCCTTCTAGGAACAAGAAAGATGATAGAAGACTTGTCATCAAGAACAAGGCAATATTTGTTGTGGCTGGGTGTGAGAATGATATTCTCTATTGATATGAATCAACAAGGATCGAATATGATGATTGAGTCAATGATTGTAAGGCAGAATCAAACAATCACCGAACATTGAATGCAAGAACTACTCATAAATTCTCTTTCTATAAATGGAGGTGAAAACAATTACAATGAATGCTAGGGTTTGAGCATTAAGCAGTAACATATCACCTAGTGAACATAAGACTAAACAAAATATTTTGATTATCTATAATGTCTACCAATGGTCACCTCACATATAAGGTTTTCTATTCTATTTATTGGCTGAAAAGATGTCTTTTACAAAATGACTAAACTACCCCTGACCTATACATCAGAGAACTAGTCTAGTACAAAAGTCTTCATCAGCATTTCTTTTGTTCATCCGTATTGACTAATGCGGATGTGTTGATCTTCATTAGCATTTCTTGTTTCTTCTTCAGTATTAGTGTTTGGTCATGAACATTAACAAATACGGATGAACAAACACTTATTCGCATTTGTTGCTGGATATCCTCATTAGTAAATACGGATGTACAAACTACTTGTCAGCATTGTTTTGGTTATCAGCATTTGTTCTATGTTCATCTACATATGTAAATGCAGATGGCCGATACTTGTCTTTTATTCTCTATGCAGATTCTTCATCTGCATTGGTTCTTGGACTTATGGGATTTGTAGCAGAACAACCATCAACCCAACTACTTGAATTGGTATGTATGATCCTTTCAGGGTCTAACAATACTCATCCTAAGGATTATACAACCTATGTACTTCAAGGGTTTGATGGTAGATAAGGTTGTAAAGATTCTGTTAGGTCTTGTGTAGTAGGAGAGGATTCTAGTGGTTCTGCATGTAATGGATCCAAAATGGCCTTTATTATATTAACAAAGTCATTGGCTTCAGACATGATTTCTTTATTCAGCACATGAATCTTCATTTCGCTCATAGAGTGAATGGCTTCAATGCGCAGCTTTCTCAATGAGATGGGTACCCATATTGAAGCAGTTGATAACCAATACCTATGAATTAGTAAAGATCCATCCACATCCACCTCTAACTTCACATTTTTCCCGGCTGCAGAGGAGTCTTCTTCTTCTTCCTTTGTTCTATCTTAGTAATAATTCTATCATATGTCATCTACAAAATCTTAATGCACTTTAAAAAGAAGTACATGTCTACTTCTCCCAGCTTATTGGTTATCTCTCTAAATTGCCTTGTGTATATGTACTGAATGTAAGATTCATCTAACAATCTCTGAAGTCCCTTGTGTATCTGTAATGAATGTAAGATTCATCCAACAATCTCCCTTCATATGCACTAAATAATCTAATTTCAACACATTCTTTTCCTCCCCATCTTCTTTCAATCACCAATTCATATGTCTTTTCATCATAATAGACATTTGAAATTGGTTTGGAGGAATGAGTTCCAGCCACCATCTTTCTTGTGTTTTCCTGATATGAACGGGAACAATGAGCATGGATCTTAGGATTTATATTGATAAAGACAAGAACTTGAATGATTAGATGCTAAAATATAATAATAATGAACACGATGAAGAACACAAACCTGTTTAATGTTTGATGTTTATTGATATATTGTTGAAATCATCATCCATGAAGGATGATGATATGATGTTGTTGGTGACGGACCTAATTCACCCTAACAAGTGGTGAATTAGTCACACATACAACGATAATATGTTCTTATATATATACTAGTCTAGCATTTACAATAACTACAAAACAAACCCTAGACTAATATTTTGTAGCTATTGTTCTTCAAATCTTCAATTTCGTAATGTTGGAAATCTTCAATTTCTTCAAAGGTAGAATACCCACAATACTCCCCCTAAATTGTAGATTTCCAATCTAAATTGAAGCTTGATGTTGATTTTGTTGAATAGTTGTTCAAAGCTAAGAACTTTGTTGTGATGCGGAAGCGAGGTCTTTAAAACTTTGGAACAACCATTTTTTGTTTTTGTATTTGATGTTAGCGACCCAACAATTAAGTCCAAGTCCACCTTTTCTTTTTGATGTTGGTGGTCCAAACAAATAAGTCCAAGTCCACCTTTTCTTTTTGTTTTAATGATGGAGCCCAAGAAACAAAACCCAATGGTGTTTACGAGCCCATTTGCAACCCTAGGTTGCAAACCCTAATTTTGCCTCCCTAAGGTGGCCGCAAGGACACTTTGGTTCGGCAACCCTAATTAGGGCATCCCTAATGTGGACACAAAGGTCACTTGCGGCAGCCTTTTAGTCGGAAAACCCTAATTAGGGCATCCCCTTTCGGCCACTACAATCCGATTTGGCAGCCTTGTTTGGGCAGCCCCATTCGGCCGCAACACTTGGTTTGCATGGCATCCTCATTCTGCTGCCCTAATGTGGGCATCTCCATTTGGCCGCCCTTAATTTGCAAGGGCTGCCTTCGATAGCCTCTATTTGGCTTGGTTTCGAAGCACCCCTAATCCGTAGCCGCAACCATTATTGTATGACACTTGAGGCAGCTGCAAACCCTAATTTTTGATGCCGCAAACCCTAATTTTTGATGCTTGATGCAGCTACAGACATGAGTGTTGACATGATTGTTGAATTGTTTTCTTCAAATCTTCAATAATTTCAGCAATCTAAACATAAAATCTCATCAAAATCAATATGAATTCATCAACTCTGCTCCGATACCAATTGTGTGTTCCCGATATGAACGGGAACATGAGCATGGATCTTAGGATTCATATTGATAAAGACAAGAACTTGAATGATTAGATGCTAAAATATAATAATAATGAACATGATGAAGAACACAAACTTGTTAATGTTTGGTTTATTGATATATTGTTGAAATCATCATCCATGAAGGATGATGATATGATGTTGTTGGTGATGGACCTATATCACCCTAACAAGTGGTGAATTAGTCACACATACAATGATAATATGTTCTAATATATATACTAGTCTAGCATTTACAATAATTACAAAATAAACCCTAGACTAATGTTTTGTTTCTATTGTTCTTCAAATCTGCAATTTCAATAATGTTGGAAATCTTCAATTTCTTCAAAGGTAGAATACCCAACATTTCTTTTTAAAGATTCTGTTGGTTTCACCTTAAGCTCAGGGAACACCACTACTTCAGCTGGTTTTGTTCTTTTTTCTCTAGAGGGTTAAAAAAGGATCTATCTTTCCTCATGCAGATAGCCTTGAGAGATTTGAAGTTGTTTGTTTGTAAGGCCCCGTTCCCGGGATGCTCACAGCTGGTAAATCATTGCACATAAAACATATACTTTACATTTAATCATTCATAAAGCATTGTAGTGGAAGTCTAAAGAAATAACTTTTCATATCATTATAAATGCTTTTGCAAGTTAATACAAGTGTTCATTTCAAAACATCATTTGTTCGCATTATAATGCAAAAACATTAACAAAAGAATGACATTCAACATGCCAAGTAGCTGCTCCGTGCCATCCTCAGCAATGCTCACCTGCCAACTGGAAAATGCATAAAAGTCAGCGTTGCTGAGTGAGTTCTAGTTTTATTAATAAAACATACTTTTTTCTTCATTTAAAACTGTTCATTTCTATTGCATGTGATCATACATCATACAAACATACATATAAAATCATTATTATCTTCGTCATTCTTTTGTTCATACTTCCATTCATTCATTCATTACTTCCAGTGACATGTACATTACCCCGAACATTATGCACGAAGCGGGTAACTGGGCCTGAGGTCTTTTATAGACCTCGAACATTGTGCATGAAGCTAACTCCGGTACCTAGGGTAAGTACATTCACCATTTATCTTTTCTCTTTCATTCCGATCAATGCCCTATGCTATACCCCAAACATTGTGCACGAAGGAGGTAACTGGGCCTGAGGTCTTTCATAGACCTCGAACATTGTGCACGAAGCTGACTCCAGTACCTAAGGCAAGCGGCAAGGATCCCATTCATATGGTCAATCACAAAGATCAGACCCCAATGTGCATCCTTTGGGGTAGCTAACCCGCACACTGTTGAGCTAACACATACTTAGGGTGTGCACCTCCATACATTTTCTTGCAAGCCTTTCTTACATTCATTCATTAATGCATGCATTCATCATCATGTTCCTCTTTCGTTATCTTTCACTTTACATTACATATACTTCTTTCATTCGTTATCATAACACGTAAAGTCATAGGAAAGATAATCATACATCATTATAAGGAACATAAACATATCATTCATACATCATCATGTAGGGCATCATACATACATAACATACATCATCATAACCTTGCAACATCATCATCATCATCATCATCATGCATAAGCATCAAGCACATATCATTACATGCCCATCATACCATCTATGACCCCAAAAGTCAACTTACATAACCCCGGGAATCTCCTAGGTCAAAGCCTACATTACTCCTTTTCTCCAAAAAGTCAGAATTTTTTTCTAAGTGTTCATCATCATTTCCTATAGTTCATCCGCATTTGCTATAGTTCATCCGCAATTGTCATCCGCATTGGACTTACTCATCCGCATTTCCCAGACTTAGTCAAATGCTCATCCACATTGACTTCATCCGCATTGACTCACTTTGCTCATCCGCATTTCCATACTTAGTCAATGCTCATCCGCATTGACCTCATCCGCATTGACCTCATCCGCATTGACTTACTTTGCTCATCCACATTTCCATACTTAGTCAATGCTCATCCGCATTGACCTCATCCATATTGACTTACTTTGCTCATCCACATTTCCATACTTAGTCAATGCTCATCCGCATTGACCTCATCTGCATTGACTTACTTTGCTCATCCTCATTTCCATACTTAGTCAATGCTCATCTGCATTGACTCACTTTGCTCATCCACAGTTCCATACTTAGTCAATGCTCATCCGCATTGGCCTGTTTCATCACTTATGCAGCTTCTAAAACTTAACATATGAGCCTTAAACATCAGATTTCAATTCACCATGCATCATGTTCTAAGCTTACATCATACATTCTAAATCTTAGAAACACAATCATACATCATCAAGCATGAACATAGTCACACATCACATCATAACATCATCATACACATTTACGCGTACGGGTCCAAAACCCAGTTTAATAAAAACATACATTTATGCATATCCAGCCCCAAAATCAGTTAAAAACCAGTAAAAGAGGGGTCCTAGAACTCACCTTTAAAGCTGTTGAGTATGGCTTCCTCCAAACTCGTTTGCAAATTGAATTCAACAGCTTAGAACCCACTAAAAACATACCCGAACACATACAAACACACATAAGCATAAACCCGAGGACAAGACCAGTCAAGAACACCATAAAAGCATGAATTCTTACCTTGAATTCAAATTCTTTCTTCTTGTTCTTCTTCAAAGCCAAGAATTTGCTGCTCCCAGCTACTCTCTCTCTCTCTAAAACCCGAAAATCAGTGGTGTATGTGACATATGGGCGGCCATACCACATTTTACACCCACTTTTCAAACATTTTGTCCCTTTGGACACTTTTTACCCCTAGACTTTGGGTTTTATTTCTTTTCCTTCTTTTCTTTCACTTTATTGATTCTTTTCTTTGACTTCATAATAACCGGGTGTTACAAGTCCACCCCTCTTAAATAGGTTTCGTCCTCAAAACCTGTTATTCCTCAAAGAATTATGGGTAATGTTGTCTCATCTCTTCCTCAGCCTCCCACGTAGACTCGGATCCCTTCCTGTGCTTCCACTGCACACGCACCAGGGGAACCACTTTATTCCTCAGCCTCTTTTCCTTTCGATCAATGATTGCCACTGGTTGCTCCATATAATTGATCCGTTCGTCTACTTCAATATCCTCCAATGGAACAATCATGTATTCATTAGTTAAGCTCCTTCTGACCAATGTCACCGCAACAAACGGTGTTCTGCATCTCCTACCGTATAGCATCTCATATTGTGGCATAACAATGCTGGCATGATGACTGTTGTTGTATGAGAATTCGGCTAATGGTAAGTGGTCAACCCAACTTCCCCCAAAATCAATCACACGTGCCAGAAGCATGTCTTCCAATGTCTGAATGGTCCTTTCCGACTGACCATTAGTTTGGGGATGATAAGCCGTACTAATATGTAATCTCGTCCCTATAGCATCGTGGAATCTTCCAGAATTTAGACGTAAACCGGGTGTCACGATCAGACACAATGGACACCGGCATGCCATGACGAGTTACAATCTCCTTGGTGAACAGGTCAGCCAACCACTAGGATGAATATGTCTCGCAGATCGGTAGGAAGTGAGCACTCTTCATCAAATTGTCAACAATCACCCATATGGCATCGTACCCTTACGTGGCAGCTTCGTAATGAAATCCATGGTGATGTGCTCCCACTTCCATTCCGGTATATCCAAAGGTCGGATCTTCCCATACGGCTTTTGATGCTCGGCCTTCACTTGCAAGCAGGTAAGGCACTTACTCACACACTCCACCACATCGCGCTTTATACCTGGCCACCAATAATTCTTCTTCATGTCTTGATACATCTTTTTGGCACCGGGATGAATGGAGTATCGAGTCTTGTGAGCTTCATCCATTATCTTCACCCGTAGATCCCCAAATCGAGGAATCCACACATGACCGAATCGGGTTCCAACACCGAGTGTGTTCTCACCTAATTCCCCAACCAAACCTCTCATTCTTTCAGAGTTAAGATGATCTTCTTTCAGTGCCTCATCTTGAAACCCTTTGACTTGCTTCATCACACCAGAGGTCATGATCAGCTGATATGCTTTCACTCGAATCGGCTTGGGCCTCTCTTTTCGGCTAAGGGCATCCGCCACCACATTGGCCTTGCTCGGATGGTAATGGATCTCACAATCATAATCCCTTATAAGCTCCAACCACCTCCTCTGCCTCATGTTCAGATCCTTTTGCTCGAAGAAGTACTTCAAGCTCTTGTGGTCAGTGAAAATGGTGCACTTCGTACCGTAAAGATAGTGCCTCCAAATCTTTAGTGCAAAGACCATGGCTGCTAGCTCCAAATCATGAGTAGGGTAGTTGACCTCATGAACCTTCAACTGTCGAGATGCATAGGCTATAACCTTCCCTCTCTGCATTAATACACAGCCCAACCCCGAGTAAGAAGCATCTGAATATACCACCAAATCCTCGCTTCCTTCGGGTAATGACAAGACAGGAGCTTGAGTCAACCTCGCCTTCAATTCTTCAAATGCCTTCCCTTGAGCTTGACCCCATACGAACTTCACATCTTTTTGAGTCAACTTAGTCAGTGGAGAAGCAATCTTAGAGAAGTCTTGGATAAATCTTCTATAGTAGCCCGCCAATCCCAAGAAACTACGAATCTCCGATGGTGTCTTGGTGACTTCCATTGCATGACCACCTCCACTTTCACCGGATCCACCATAATCCCGTCGGGATTCACCACATGACCCAAGAACTGAACTTCGCACAACCAAAATGCGCACATGGAGAATTTGGCAAACAACTTCTCCCTTCTCAGCATCTCCAGAACCTCCCGAATGTGACCGGCATGCTCAATCTCGCTCTTCGAATAAATCAGGATATCATCAATTAACACAATCACTAATTTATCCAGCATTGGCCGACACACATGGTTCATCAAATCCATAAAAGTAGTCGGTGCGTTGGTCAAACCAAAAGACATGACAAGAAACTCGTAGTGACCATAGCGCATGCGAAAAGCTGTTTTAGGGACATCTTGCTCCTTCACCTTCAACTGATGGTAACCAGATCGAAGATCTATCCTTGAAAACCAACTGGCACCCTGAAGCTTATCGAACAAATCGTCTATTCTCGGTAAGGGGTATCGGTTCTTCATCGTCAACTTGTTCAGTTTGCGGTAGTCAATGCACATCCTCATACTACCGTCCTTCTTCTTTACAAACAGGACCAGAGCACCCCAAGGAGAGATACTCAGTCTAATGAACCCTTTATCAAGTAGCTCTTGCAACTGCTCGATCACATAAGATAAGCTAAGCAGCTAGATCGATTCTAAACGTGTGATTAGTAGCTGATGCAGAAAAAAGAAGAACAGCTTCTTCTTCTATGATGACATCTGCAGCAGATTCAATGGCCTCGGTTTACACATTCTTGACTTGAAAAAAAGAGTTTGAAGGATTCTCGTCAGAAGGTCAGGTCAGAAGTGGATTCCCTTTCTGGGATACGATACTAGGCTATGATTCCCGGAGAGAGAGAGAACTCTTATAAGAAAATGGGCCTTGAGCCTGCTTCATCGCCTTGACTTGATTCGGGTAAGTCAAAGTAAGGACTTTGCTTTTTCAAATCCCAGACAGGAAGGAAGTCGAAAAAAGATCTGCTTCAGGATCAACTGAAGCAGAAGAAGAGACCTTTTCCCCTTGGGGAATGAAAAAGATCGTATTTCTAAAAATGAAATAAGACGTGTTCACTCTGTAAGAGCCCTTGGTCTTAGTCTTAAAGAGAAGGAAGCCGGCAATAGCACGATAGCAAAGAGCAAAGAAAGCTAAGCGCGCAGAGAGAGCAGCATATAGCGCGAAAGAGTCCAAATACAAGAAAGGCAGAGCGCGAAGCTTGTGGTCCGTTCCTTTCCCAACTATAGTGGAACTTGCCCGAAGGAAATCTTTTATCTTCTTGCCGGGAAAGAGTTTTATTACCAAGTTCGATTACCATAAGCGGAAGTTCAAACCTTATATATCCGATATATAGGATAGAATGTCATAAAAAATAAATTTTGGTAGATAGTATGGCTTGACAATGTCGAGCTAAGACTATCGCGAAGTAAACATAGGGTCTGTCTCAGCCTTGACTATGGAATCTGATTTCCTAGCGACTATGTTCCCCTTTTTTCCTGCAGTCTTTCCAGCTATGGATCCTACAATTCCCTATGAAGCTCCCTGACAACCCCTTCAATCCATCTTCATCTTGGCTGGCAGCCTAGATTGAGCCCTGGGACTGATCTTCCCGTTGGCTTTACTGCAGCAGTACTCACAGTGAAAGGTCAGCGGGGGGCATAGCGAAATTCCTCACCGAGATGACTGGACAACCGATCGCACCAGCGGAGCGATTAAAAGCGTCTTTGGAGCGAATTCCTTTGAAGTAGTTAGTGCTCTAATTGAGTGAGCCGTGGATCATAAATGATGAGCGTAGCTTCTAAAACTTAACATATGAGCCTTAAACATCAGATTTCAATTCACCTATCATCATGTTCTAAGCTTACATCATACATTCTAAATCTTAGAAACACAATCATACATCATCAAGCATGAACATAGTCACACATCACATCATAACATCATCATACATATTCAAGCATACGGGTCCGAAACCCAGTTTAATAAAAATATACATTTATGCATATCCAGCCCCAAAATCAGTTAAAAACTAGTAAAAGAGGGGTCCTAAAACTCACCCCGAACACATACAAACACACATAAGCATAAACCCGAGGATAAGACCAGTCAAGAACACCATAAAAGCATGAATTCTTACCTTGAATTCGAATTCTTTCTTCTTGTTCTTCTTCAAAGCCGAGAATTTGCTGCTCCCACCTACTCTCTCTTTCTCTCAAACCTGAAAATCAGTGGTGTATGTGACATATGGGCAGCCATACCACCTTTTACACCCACTTTTCAAACATTTTGTCCTTTTTGACACTTTTTACCCCTAGACTTTGGGTTTTATTTCTTTTCCTTATTTTTTTTCACTTTATTCATTCTTTTCTTTGACTTTAAAACAACCGATATTACACTGTTCTTAAAAACATCTTCAGAATATCTTCAAACTCATAACCTGTGAACATAGCCTTGTGATTAATAAAATCTAGATTGGGTAGTTCTTTCAGATCATGGATTCCCATGGAGTTCACCAGAGCGGAGTACTCTATGAAGAATTGGACTAATCCTGAAATCCATTTAACCATGAACATGTTCTAATCACTATCATACTTCCAAGCAATAATCTTTTGATCATTATTTCCCTAGGGAGTAGACACACCTCTAATAATCTCTATAGTGGTGAGCCCTTCTTGAAGTTTCAACTGTGAAGGCTCTGCAAACCACTCAGGATATCTATACAAAACAGGTGCCAAAAAGTCATGATCTCTATGGGTGAGTTGCATGTCTTGTGTTGAGACTCTTGTTCTTGGATTTGTACTGGTAATCTCTTCTTCCGTTTCTTCAGCCTTTCCTCTTTTCATTAATCAATCTAAGGATGGTAGCCCTTAGAGAGTTTGTCTTCATGTTGCCCAGATTTCTCCTTGTGAATCCTTGCCCAGACGAATAGTCCTTTATTTCCCTGTCAATCATATTGTAGGGATCATGATATAGTGGTTGAGGAGTAGAAGTCTGCTTTGCCTTGGAAAATGATTTGATCACTAGAGCTTTGGTGAAAGAATCGTTTCATACTCAGTCTCATATGTAGGGTATATAAAGATTAATGAAGAGGCTGATGCAACCTAAACATCCAATGTCTTTCCTGCATGCTGCACAAGTGCATTGAAGAAGAATGCTTAGGAAGTTTTACACATGCAACAGAAAATACTCTAAGTGTAAAATCTTCCAAAGCCAAGACCAATATCTTCCGAAGCCAATATGAAGTCTTCCAAAGCCTCAGAGACAAAGTCTTCCGAAGCTTCAACTCATGAAGACAGACTTCTTCTGAGGACTTTTAATACATGCTATATCTGATGTAGTTTTTCATAAAGCTGGACACCTTTTCGCTACACCTCTGTAAGGTCACCAACATACATGAGTTGGTGAAAAGGTCCATGCTTTTGGTAACTGTACATTGAGGTCTTGAGTTTGTAACTTTCTACTTTATGTACTTTATCCTTTTGTAATAGATAAGGATGTGAGCTATGGCATGCCATAGTCACAGGTCAAAAGCAATCTGCCTTTTGACTCTACAATTGATTTTGTTTAGTGTCTAGTCAATTGTATCCAGCTGGCTTTCAAAGTATAGCCGGCTGTAGGATGTAGTATAAGTATTTCATGTTCTTGTATCTTTTATATATGCTTTGTAACACTTGTAATAGAACATAGAGAAAGCAATATACTGCATTCTTGAAAACCATATACTTGTGTTCTTGTGTTCTATCTCTTACATTACTTATGTTCTTAGTGTCTTACCTTTGTTAATCCAGTTTACTGTTTGATTAAGTTTAGTTAATCTCCTCTTTGTGTTGTAACTCTACACCCTTCAACGATCCTGCAGGGTCCAACAGTTTGTTTAGCTTTTCTTATTCTACCTTCATTCCCTCATAGGTCAACCCAAATACCTCCTTAGGGTCATACCCATGGTTGATCAAAAATAGTGCTTTCACTATCAGTTCATTAGATTGAGCTTTCTCTATGATGACTCCTTCTTCACAGGGGTTTCATAAGCTATTGGTTCATCAGTCACATAGCCACCCTCTATCTCTCCTTCTATAAGGTCAATGAATTCAGTCTTCTTTTTCAGTTAGGCTTTAGCTTTTTCATGTTCTTCCAATAATTCAGCAATGGCTGCATGGCATCTTGGGTCATTTTTTGCTTTTTCTTGATAGGTTCTTCTTTTACAATTGGTTTTTTACCCTTTTCCTTTTCAGATAAGTATACCTCCTAATGGTATAGGTTTGCATTCTTGGACCAGGAGAGGCTTCAACCTTTACAGCTTCTTTAGCACTTTTTCAGCCATGACTTTTCTGTTTCATCATGAGCAGCTGCTGATTCTTCTTTCTTTTGTTGTTCTTCACATGACTTTCTAATCAACTCCTTTTGCTCATCAATGAGAGACATAACAAGTACAATCTGAAGACTCAATTCCTTCTCAAGTGGACAAGAGATTGAGGAATAATTATAATAGGCTCTGTTGCTTGTCTATGATCTCCAATCAAGTCCCAAAATTCATCATCAATAGTGAAGTCTTCAGTAGTAAAGCTATCAAGAGCATCTATCATGTTACTAAATTTAGTCTTTTCAGTGTGAGTTTCATCTTGTTTTCTTGTGTAGATCATCATTTCCAGACTTGGTTCATCTTGTTTTGTTTCACTGGTTTCAGTCTCTTTCTCAGACTCAGTGAATTTCATCTTTTTGGCCGGAGGGGAATTATCATCACTCTCTCCTAATGAACCTTCATCACAATCATCTTTATCACTTTCTCTTTTTCTTTTCTCTTCTATTTTCTCTCCCTTAATATCTTTCTCCATTTCAACTTCTCTTTTAATCATGACAAGCAGCTCTAACTCAAAGACTCTCTTGATTAAAGATTCTATTTGTTTCTACAAGTCTATGATGATATCAGCTTGTTCTTCAGTCATTCCTTCTTTTTCTTTCATAGCAATAGTTTGGATGGCTAAAGTGTCAACATGACCACTTACTTCATCCCTTGAATGTTGAAGAGCAGCCTTTAAACTTTCTATCTCCTTTTCTTTCTCTTTCTTCTCAACCTCATAATTTTCTTTCAAATCTTTTAAGTCCTCTTTTTCATCCAATTCTAGAAGTCTGCCTTGAATGATACCAGATCTTGTATTTAGCAGTGTTTCCATCTTGGCTACTTTCTGCAATAGTTATGAGATCATCTCATCTTTTTTTGTCAGTCTGGTTTACTCCTGATTCAGCATACCTTTTAGATGGAACAACCTCAGAAGTAACTTGCCTAACAAACATATGTCTTTGATGATCCTCCTCATCAGATGATGATTTGGATTCCTCTGAAGAGCTGGCAGAATCACCATACTCAATAGGCTCAGTAGTAGTAGGAGATGATTGAATTGGAGAGTTAAGTGAGTGATGGATTGGTGAAACATGGGGTGAGTGTATGGAAGATATATGTGGAGAGATGATGGGATGTGATTGTGGTGATGGGATTGGTGATCTTTGTAGTGATGGTATGGTGTGGGAATAGAAAGTGAGGCTATATTAGCTTCATGAACAGGAGGCCCAGTGTGAACCCCCTTACATCAACTTGGGGTGACATTAACCTCTGTCCTTCATCCCTTTCAACAGCTTGCTCATCAACAGTTTGTTGATCATGAGCAGCTTGTTCTTCTTCTTGATCAGGCTCATTAACAGGAGCCTCTTGTTCTTTTGGGTTAATCTGCTGAAGCATCCAGGGCAACAAGGGAAAGAAAGTTCGCTGTAAAACTTCCTAGGATTTCTCTTCTTGATGTATTTGTAAGACTTGTCATTATAATGAGGAATATCCAACACAGGTCCTTTAGGTACAATATCAAGGAAAGCTCCATTGATGAGGCATTGCAAGAATCTTAGATACATCAGGAACATATGTCTTCTCCCTTCCTGAATGTTTGATACTAGACCATTAAATACATAAGCAGACATGTTGAATGGTCTGTTAATGCATAAAGCACATATACTAGATGAGGTAATCACTAGAATGTCATTCCATCTAGTCTTTCTCTTTGACAAACAATGTTTGTATAGATGAATGAGGAAATTCCATTGTAAGTCCACTAACCCCTTTACAATCTGTTTGCCTTCATATCCTCCCTCATATCCAATGTTGGCAAAGAAAGTAGTAATATCATCATCTTCAAGATCTAAGGGAGTGTTGGCATCATCACCAAACTACAGACACTATCTCACAGTTTGTTCAGTAATGGCCAATGTATGATCATAAGAGGTTCTTCCCGATAGAGTCCTTATCCGTCTATCTCTGTCACCTCAACAGTGCTCCAAAAAGACCTTATGAATCTCTCATAAGTAATTGGTCTATCTGTAATTGCATGAGCAACTCTAGTAGTAGATATAAATCTGATCATATCTCTGAGACCTTCTACCTCGGGTACATTAGGATCAAGATAACAACTAACATTTTGGAGCTTACTGCAAGTGAGATTTGTCATGTATGTTTTGTTAGAGACATATGAATTAGAAGAATTGATAATACTCAACAGATGGTAGAGCATGCACAAGTGAAATTTCTTAGTTTGACTTTTTATGGTCAAACTTGAATGTGTATAGGTACTGCTCCATAGGAATCATGCCTATATTTGATGTTATCATGAATAATCACTGTTATTTTGGTTTTCATGTTTGGAGTGATCATATTTGTTGTTTTTAACCTCTTTTAACTCTTAGAATCAAGATTTTATTTCACATTTTCAATCTTTTGTTGTGCTCTGTTCATATGATGAAAAAGTTTGTGAAAATTACTTGTTTGTTGTTATCTTCTTAGTTAACTTGTTCATTACAGTTGAAAATCATCATCATTTCTTAATCTAAGTTTGATTTTGAGTATCCATTTTTGACCTAGGGTTCTAAGTTCATCATAGGTTCTAAAGTCTGACATTTTAGGTTATAAATTTCAAAGATTAACACCTATTGTTCGATACTACATTTGTAGTGAATCGAAAAAGAGGACAAATAAGGTAGAATAAAAGTAGAACACTAGTTTGATGATGGTGATGATGATTGATAGAGTCTCTCAAATTTGAAAAGTACTAAATGACCTTTTGAAATGGCTTGAAATAGTCAATTAGTCTCTTTTACAAAAATTAGAAATTTTAGGACAAATGCGGTCAATTGTTAAAACCACTGTAGCAAATGTGGAAGGGTTTTGTTAATTAGCATTTGTGTACTGCTACAAATGCGGAAGAGTAAACACTTAACAGAATTTGTTCACCGTAGCAAATGTGGTTGAACAAAGATAGTCAGCATTTGTTTACTGTTACAAATACGGTTGAATGAAGGTAGTTAGTATTTGTTAACTGTAAAAAATGCGGTAGAGTAAAATTCCTTTATCCACATTTATTTCAACAAATGCGGTAGACCAATGAAGATGTCCACATTTACTGACGTTATTCGTGATAGAAGAGATTGAGCACTTTGTTTATTCATTTTGATACACATGAAAAATGTTGATGTCAACCACATTCAAGAAATACGGATAATTAAAAACAAATGCGGTGGCACAAAAGTTTACCACATAAACAAATGCGGTAGAACACTTTTGTCCGCATAGGTTTTTAACACTTCAAACTTTTTATGTATACTTCTTTGACACAAATGCGGTAGAGTTATCTTGTCAGCATTAGTTTCACTTTGTTTTAAATGAAATAAATAGTTACCCGCATTAGTTATATGCATGGGTTACCTTCACCCATATTAACCAATGCACTTACCCGCATTAAATTTTGAACTTAAATCAAAACTTAATGTTTTTGTAGAGAAATTATTTATTGTTATGAAGAACTGTCTTTGATTGATTTGTGTCTTATGAAGTTCTTGACTGTTGTTGGGGTTTTCAATTCTTGCTTGGATTGACTTGTATATTAGAAGTGATACAATTTTCCCATTGTTTGACTGATCTTGGACTTCTTATGCTTTCATGAATCTACATAAGCTGGGATATAATAGTGTAACTTCTACACCAACATAGGCAGTTTCTTTTTCATTTGTTTTATATGTTTTTAGAAAGTAAATATCTATACAAACTTATCAAAATTTAAATTACTCCCCCTAAAGTTTATATCCATACCTCGATAGAAACTTTACAGATTTAAAACCTTTGAATATGAAATAATTTTGATGCTTTTGTTTTCAGATTTAAGCATGAAGAGAAAGTATACCTTTTTTTAGGATCATATTAATCTTACATTACACATGTGCATTCTTTTGTAGTAAAATGGACATGTTATAAACTTATTGATTGAAGGTATGTTTGTCCTCTTAGACTCATACCTGGTTAATATTTTAATGGATGTGATATTTATCATGTTGTGGTTTGTTTGATTATTCAATATGTACCTCACACATAGAAGCATGGTCTAATCAACCATCCTCATGTAATGTATGGTAGAACTATTTCACAACTTGCTTGACCAGGTCACTTAAGTTTTGAGATCTCATTTTCGCTGATCCTCATTAGGATTCTTTCACTTTGATCCTTTTCATGATTTGATCCACATTGAGATTCTTTTCACTTCACTTTAGAAGGTGATCCATTATGGGATTCTTTTTGTTCATTCTTAAGGAATGTATTCTTTTGTAGATTCATCCAATTTGGATGTGTTCCTTATTGGGAATCTTTTGGATCAATACATGTGCACTATGTGCTTGTTTCTTCAGGTATTTGCTTAGCAAAATAGATATGAAACTGATGTAGGTGAAAGAGATTCATAAAGTGTTATTTCTTGGTGTGTTTTGGTTACTACACACACATCCACTTAGATAAGCCAATACATACCCGTACTATGTGATGAGTGTTTCACCATTGAATAAGATTTTAATTCATCACATCATATATCTTCTCTTCCATGTTGAGCCTACCCACATATCTGGTAAGTCATGTCAGTCTTTCAAATTTTGAATTAAGCACAGTGAATGATATAACGACTTTAATTATATCATTTCCCATGGTATATAGATCGTTTTCTTCATCAAAATTGAATTCTTTTTGTAATTTTCTAAAATTTTAAATGTTTTTTGATGTTTTTGATGTTTATTCAAGGTTAATCATGCTAATTGATTGAACTAGGAATTCAAACCTACTAGGTTCAAATGCCTTGGTGAATAAATCAGCCAATTGATTTTCAGTGGGAACTTGAATCAATTTGATTAACCCTATTTTAGCACAGTCTCTCACAAAGTGGTATCTAATTTCAATATGTTTTGTTTTTGAGTGTTGAACTGATTATTTGTAATAAAAACAGTTGTTGTGTTGTCAATATGAATTGGAGTATGCAAGAAGTTAAAATCATAATCAAGCATCTAGTTTTGAATCCAAAGAACTTGAGAGCAACAAGCTGATGCTGCTATGCACTTAGCTTCTGTTGTTGAAATAGATACGTTTGTCTACTTCTCACATTGCCAGGAGACTAGTCTGGGACCAAGAAAGTGACAACCGCCAGAAGTGGACTTCCCCTATAATCACTGTCAATGTAGGCATAGAGATTAAAGTCTCCTTCCTTTGGATACCACAATCCAAGAACAGGATTGCCCTTAAGATATCTGAATATCCTTTTGATAGCATTCACATGAGATTCTTTGGGATCTATCTGATATTTGGCACACACACACACACACACCAAACATAATGTCAGGCCTACTGGCTGTTAGATACATAAGTGAACCGATCATAGATCGATAGTGAGTTTAATCCACTGATTTGCCTTCTAAATCGGGACCTATCTTCACTTTAGTATCAATAGGTTTTCTCATAGACTAACAGTCAGCAAGGTGGACTTTGTAAGGATTAATGTAAGGCTGATGCAACCCAAACACCTAAAGTCTCTCCAGCATGCATGCATAAGTGTACTGAAGTAGAATGCTTTGGAAGTTTCACACCAACATAGGAAAATATTCTAAGTGTGAAATCTTCTGAAGCAAATACCAATATCTTCCGAAGCCAAAGATAAAGTCTTCCGAAGCTTCAAAGACAAAGTCTTCCGAAGCCAACACTAGTGGACAGATTTCTTCCAAAGAGTTTTTGATCACATGCTTTATCTGATGTACTTTTTACATAAAGCTGGACCCCTCTACATTGCAACTCTGATGAGACACCAATTTTACATAAGTTGGTGAAAGGTCCATGCTTTTGGTAACTGTACATTGAGGTCTTGAGTCTGTAACTTTCTACTTTATGTACTTTATCCTTTTGTAATATATTAGGATGTGAGCTATGGCATGTCATAGTCGCTAGTCAAAAGGCAATCTGCCTTTTGACTCTACATTTGATTTTGTAGTTGTCTAGTCAATTGTATCCAGCTAGCCTTCAAAGTATGGTCGATTGTAGGATGTAGTATATTGTTGGAGTTGTACAAGATAGTCTATATTATCAACATAGTCAAAGTCAACAATAGTCAATGTCACGGTCAAAGTCAATGCAAAAGTCAAACCCGACATGATCAAGATGAAGAACCGAGACGAGACGTTGAAGATTTAGATGACTAGGAGTTTTATTGTAATAAATATATTTTGTGTGAACAAAATATATTTTACTTTATTTGAGTCATTTTTATGCTTTATATGTAATTTCTATTAATTATCTTAAGTCTAGGGGGTTAAGTGCAATTAGTGAATATTAGTCTAGACTATAAATAGGTTAATTGTAATTAGGTTTTGCGATGGTTGCATGACCAATTGTTTGGGGGTTTTCACTTTTAAAAATTATTTGCAATCAATATAGATCAAGAGGTTTTGTTGTGTTTATCATTATTTGAATCATAATTCTTCATGTTATTTGATTTAAGTGTGTACCTGAGCTAACAATTTGGTATCAGAGTCATATTGGATCAAATTCACTGAAGATTTGAAGATTTTTAGAGGAGAAGTTGAGGTTTTGGTTATGTTGTTAATATCAAGTTTTCATCAATTTTAGATCAAATTCGGGGGTATTTGATATGGAATTTGTTGGATTTTGTTGGTTGTTGGTTGGGGAAGCTCTGTTAATCATCAGATCTCAAATCCATTGAGTTTTTGATGATTTCAGATTGATTTCGTGTTGAAAAAGCTTTTTAGCTTCGTTTAGCGAAATTATCAGTTCATCCAGTGAAACTAAGAGTTCTTCTAGCGAAACGACATGTGTTATCCTCATTGAAGTTGTTTTCTACTGTCCTGCGAAACTAGTTTCATTGAACAAAAGATCAATGGTGCTTCTAGGTGATTTACAATCAAAATTTCTGCCAAAAGTATCATTGAACGAAAGTTCAATCTTGTTTCATGCAGAACTATTTAAATCCTTCAAATCTGATAATCTCACAATTGCACAATGTCGGTTTGATAATTTTGCAACTTTAAAGAATGAAAAGATGTCCGATTTTGTTGATTGTTTTCTATTAGTGGCAAGTAATCTGAAGAAGTTTGATACCCAATTGGGAAATCATGAACAAGTTCTGAGAATGCTTGATTCTTTCCCATCAGAATGGAGCTCACACGACAAGTTGATTAAACGAGATAGAGGCTTTCGGGATTACACACTGATGGAGGTGATCAACAAACTAAAAGAGATTAAGTTGGATATCAAACATCATGAGTACTATGAGGCGACATATTTAACTCCAAAGATCACTTCAAACTCCACATAGAAACCAAAAGAGAGATCAGATTCTAGCACCAATTTTGACGGTTTACCTAAACCGGGAATTGAAGAGGTACAAGAGGAGCTTAAGTAGACATCATGGGTAAAGGTGGAGCTGAGTTGAATGATGTAGTTTGTAATGCTGATAAGGAGATGAATGGAAGCGAAATACCAGAGATTGCAACTGCGAGAAGGCTCTTACTGCTGAAAGAGTCATCCTGGATCTTCTATACGAGACAATTCAGGATATGTGTTCTTCTGCTTGCAAAATTTGTTTATTTGGTGTGTATAAAGCTAAAAGATTACTTTTAGATAACCAAAAGGAATTAACCACCATAAACACAGAACTTAAAAAGAATGAAGCCAAGTATTTTATAAAATTAAATGAAGCTTTAAAAGAAAATGATCATTTAAAACAAACTCTTCTTGAAAGAATGTTGAAATTAATCTTTTAAATGAAAGAGTCACCTTGGCTGAATTTGAAACACGAAAGCTTAAAACAAAGCTTGATAGATGGACCATATCTGGAATGAAGCAGGAAGAGCTACTGTGTAAACAAAGGGGAGCTAGGATTAAAACGGGAGTGAGTTATGGTGAAAATCCACACATCTATCCTCCTCCTAGCACTCATTGTTACTATCTTATGCCTCAACCTCATCCATCTACTGATTTGATTGAAGCTGCTAAAACTAATAGTTTAAATACAGGTTTAAGCAACGTTAATCTTAAAGAGGTTAGAGATGTGCAGGATTCTCCTATAGGTTTGGGATTCCTCAGCAGGCCCCTGATAAGAAGATTAATGAAGATTCCGCCTCTGGTGTTCCAAAACCAATATCAGTTGCTTCTCCAACCGTCTTTAACAAATTCAAAACAGGTAATATTCTTTCGTTTGTTCCTATCAAGTTTGTTAAAGAAAGAACGGTTGTCGAATCATCAAGCAATCAGAATCCTATAAGTGAAGCTGACACAATAGGAGATGTCAATCAAGATCCGTTGGAGAAAGATCTGTGTATACAAGATTGGACAAGCTCAGATGATGAATCAATCACAGAGGTGCGTATTGGTTCCTCACAGATCAAGATGTCTCCTAACATTGTCAAGTCACAAAAGCTTCCTAAAGCTGAATCAAGACCAATACGGATCTCTTCTCTAATTTCAAAGAAACCCAGTTAATCAGTGAAGATCACATTCCCTGTTCAGCATAGCAAATGCCAAAACAAGAAAGAATCTGCTACAAGCTCAAAGTAATCCTTCTCAACACCTGTACAACACGGACTACAAAGAATCAAAAGCCATTCAAGGCTTGTTTTGAGTGTGGAAAAGAAGGTCATGTGGTAAAGAAGTGCCTTCAAAGACCTGCTTTGAATGGTAAAGGCAAAACAAATTGCTTCTCCAAATGTAACTCTACAAAAATGTTCTAGATGGTAAAGGCAACACGGGTTGCTTCTCTGGTTCAAGAGGTAAAAAGCACACATCTTTGAACGGTTGGATGAAAAATTCTCTATCCAAACCTTTTCATATGAAGCCGGTTTTATATGATTCAAAAATGAAAATGACGAAAGGTTCAAAACCAAATTTTTTTCCTTCTGGTCTTAAACAGAAAACGTTTTCCAAATTTATTTCTTTCAAATCCAAATTAATTAAATCGAAACAAATTTGGCAAATTAAAAAGAAGGATACAGATATACCAGATTGTTTAAATGGTTGTGTGCAGAAGCAGGTTTCTTATATTGATGAAAAAGGAACTTCCAGCACTACGATGACCTGGGTTCCTCTTTCAAACCAATCGGTTAACGAATGCAAGAACAATTCAGGTGGATTGTTAGTAATCTAGTTTACTGACAGAGATTGTTCCTAATTCAATTTGAGGCAGAACAAACAGGTTAAGGTCATGGTATTTTATCCACAATCTGGAATTTTATATGCACAATCATAGTTCTCACTTCACAGTTAGTGCATATTTCTTGATAATTCATTTCTTATGTTGATAATCAGTGTAGTTTGGAAGACCTTCTTTGATAAATTTCTTTTTTTGTACAGTTTATAAAAAAATTAAAAAAACATAAGAAAATAATAAAAAATAAATTAAAAAAGGTTTACAAAATAAAATTTAGGGGGAGAGTATATCTGTAATACATAAATAAAAATGAAAAGAGAACTAGGAACTTGGTTTGAGATTACTGAGAAATGATTGTATATCTTTTTCATATGCTTGTTTTTGCATGGCTACGAGTTTATAAAATGAGAAATTATAGTAACTGATGTTATTATCTGATTCACATCTTATTCTAGTTGCAAATAATAGAAAAAATAAACAGATTCTTTAATGATATGCTTGGTAGACTCAGCCTGAAGAATAAAGTAGACAACAACATAATGATTTAAATTAAAATATATGTTTAAGGATGTCTGGATTTACTCAATCATTTTGGCCTGCACAAAACTGAGTCCCGAAAAAAATTGGATTGAGAATTGATCTTTCACCCATCATGATAAAATTCATATAAGCCATATCTTTAAACCATGATTAGTGTATTTATGGGTCTTGTGTTTGTGCTAATCTCCTCTGCTGTACGGATGTACTGACCTGGAGTGATTATCTCTTTTGCTGTACGATAGTACTGACCTGGAGCTCTCATCGGCATAGGATTAAATGGTCATCTCCTTTGTTATACGAGAGTATAGACCTGGAGCTCTCACCATTTTGGTTTAAGTTGTGTCAAATCATCTAAATGATGAATTCATCACAGAAGGCAATATTCTGTTCATAATCACTTGCACACTAATGCACAAGCCTTACTCTATAAAGATCATAACAAAATTCAAGAAATCCTGAGGTTGGGTGAGGGTTTTTGCCAAATTATTGTGAGGTCCTAGCATTCTAAAGTATTTAATCGAACCTTAACGAATCATCTGCTGCTTGTTGAAAAAAGTAGGGCGTGGGTTTAAGTGGACAAACATATAAGCAATCGTTATTGATATGTTTGAGAATTTCATATTCATTCAAAGATTGTGATTACATTCAGTTATTAGTGTGATCTCATTGCTTTTCGATGATTAAATTCATATTTATGCTAAAGAATATCTTGAGGATGTGATCTCATGATCGATTCAGTTCTCGGTTATTAAAATAAATTAATAGATAAAATTTTTTGTTATAATAAATGTATATAATAAAAATATATAATACATTTTCATTTCTAAATTTCTTATAGGTTTTCCATATTATGTTGTTACAATTTTATCATTTTCATGCATTTTTCAGAAAGTGCGTACAGCCGAACATGGGTTTGCTTGTTTTCAAACACAAATAAACATGATTTTATTTTGTTAAAATGAAATGATCTAATTAGAAATGTCGAGATTGTGTTTGTGAATGTGTTTCAGATATTTGCTGTAAGTGATGGCCGATCGTCAGTTGAGCAGTATACCTGATCAGAGAACCTGTTCCTCAAGTTTGAGGAAGATACCGAGTTAGGAATCCTCCTCCTACATCTTCTGAAGCAGCCAAGATTAGAGATTTGGGAATATGTTCATATATCCCTGTTGATACATGTCTACCTAGTTTGTGAGCTTAATGTAAATGTCTGTCATGTCTTACATAGATGTAATGAATGAGTTGAATGAAATACAATATGTGAGTGATGCTTATAATGTTTAATGTTTCATTGTTGATTGTATGATAAAGTATATTGAACTAACTATATAGGTTTGAGGTTGTTGTGCATAGTTCTTAGTCAATAATGATTGAGAAATGTGTTCAAATTTAGCTGTATGAGTCTTCATGCGAATGGACCATACGCATGAATAGTTCATGCTAATGGACCAATCGCACGAATGAACCAGGAGACTGGATCAGTCGCACGATTGAGACATAAGATTGACTCAGTCGCACGACTGAACCTTCAGTCCTGCGTATGGATCAATCGCATGATTCAGTCGCACGACTGAACCATGCTAATGGTTCAATCGTACAATTGGAAACCCATAACCTATAAATACCATCTAATTTGTGGAAAAACATAATTTTTTAGAGACTTTTGACATTACTCGTACCCTAGCCGTCCACAACATCCAGAAAGCCTGTTCCAAGTTCATAGTTCGCATCTGATCTTGTTCTACTCATTCTTAACATTTCTTTAATCGTTAGATTGATCAGGATTGCGTTCCCACTTATTGGATCACCACTCAAATAGGATTCTGCACAATTTGATCTCGTTTCACGCATTATTAGTTAGTACTCCATACGTACACGGTCCCTAACAAGTGGTAGTTTGTTGATACATGTGTACCTAGTTTATAAGCTTAATGTAAATGTATGTCATGTCTTACACATATGTAATGAATGAGTTGAATGAAATACAATATGTGATTGATGTTTATAATGTTTAATGTTTCATTGTTTATTATGTCATAAAGTATATTAAACTAACTATATAGGTTTGAGGTTGTTGTGCATAGTTCTTAGTCAATAACGATTGAGAAATGTGTTCAAATTTAGTCATATGAGTCTTCATGCGAATGGACCATGCTAATGGACCGTACGCATGAATACTTCATTCTAATGGACCAGTCGCACGACTGAACCAGGAGACTGGATCAGTCGCATTATTGAGACATAAGATTGACTCAGTCGCACGACTGAACCTTCAGTCATGCGTATGGATCAATCGCATGATTCAGTCACATGACTGAACCATGCTAATGGTTCAGTCATACGATTGGAAACCCACAACCTATAAATACCACCTAATTCATGGAAAAACATAATTTTTGAGAGACTTTTGACATATACACGTCCCTAGACGTCCAAAACATCTCGAAAGCCTATTCCAAGTTCATAGTTCACATCTGATCTTGTTCTACTCGTTCTTACGTTTCTTTAATCGTTAAATTGACTGGCATTGCGTTCTCTCTGATTGGATCACCAATGAAAAAGGATTCTGCACTATTTGATCTGGTTTCATCCATTATCAGTTAGTACTCCGTACGTACATGGTCCCCAACAATCCATGCAAAGGTTGCATTCAAAAAGGGGGAGCACACATATAAGGGGAGCTTATGAAATGAATAATCTTTCTATCAGATTTAGAAAGATTAAAATTGAATATATGTCTAATGTTGACTTCTCGGTACAAGATAGTCTATATTATCAGCATGGTCCAAGTCAACAATAGTCAACGTCACGGTCAAAGTCAATGCAAAAGTCAAACCCAACACATTCGAGATGAAGAACCGAGACGAGACGTTGAAGATTTAGATGACTAGGAGTTTTATTGTAATAAATATATTTTGTGTGAACAAAATATATTTTACTTTGTTTGAGTCATTTTTATGCTTTATATGTAATTTCTATTAATTAGCCTAAGTCTAGGGGGTTAAGTGCAATTAGTGACTATTAGTCCAGACTAAAACTAGGTTAATTGTAATAAGGTTTTGGGATGGTTGCATGACCAATTGATTAGGGGTTTTCACTTTGTATAAATTATTTGCAATCAATATAGATCAAAGGGGTTTTATTGTGTTTATCATTATTTGATCCATAACTCTTCATGTTATTTAATTCAAGTGTGTAACCTGGGCTAACATATATGTATCTCAACCACTTGTAACTTTCTGATATGCTTTTGTAACATTTGTAATAGAACTTGAGTGGCAATATACAACATTCTTGAAAACCAACTACTTGTGTGTTTTTCCATCTTGTTCTGTCTCTTACTTACTTGTGTTCTTAGCATCTTTACCAAAAGGTTAACCAGTTCCCTATTTGATCTGTTAAGTGTTCTTAGCAACTCTCTCATTGCGTTGTTGTGTTTTAAGTGCATACCCTTCACCAGTCCTGCAATGGTATCAGAGCATTCCAGGCTCTTGATAGAAGATCTCACCATCTTAAGATCGCTCACATACACAAAATACTTCACATCTCAAATGGCAGCTATTTTAAAATTTGATATGGAAACTAGAACCATGAAAAAGTCCCCATTGATCACTCTTGATAACTTTGACACTTGGTGACAAAGAATGGAAGGCTTTATCAAGTCTCTAGACTTAAGAATATGGGAGTCTGTTTTCAATGGACCTTACATACCAAGTACCTCTTCTGCTGCTGGAGGTGGTAAGATCCCCACAGTTGTAGCTGACTACTCCGATAAAGACAGAAAGAGAGTAGAGATTGATCAAAAGGCTATGATAGCCCTTCAAACTGCTCTTCCAAACTCTGTATACAGAGGTTTCAAGAAATGCAAAACAGCTAAGCCGTTGTGGGATGCATTGAAACTGATGTATGAGGGTTCATCTGAAGCCATGGAGAAGAAGAAGGATCTCCTGAAGCAGCAGTTTGATAATTTCACCTTTAAAGCAGGTGAGACCGTGACTCAACAATACTTCAGGTATGTTGAGATTGTGGATACCCTAGTGGATGTTGGAGTAGCTCTTGAGAACAGAGATATTGAAAGGAAGTTCATGTCCTCTCTTCCTAGGCAATGGAGACACTACTATGTTGTTATTAAGCGAAATGAGAACCTGAAGACTCTCACCTTGACAGAGTTGTATGGGATTCTCAATGGTTACCGGATGGAGATGAACATGCAAGGTTCACCAGGAAACTCTAGCAATCAAATGAGTTCAGCCCTTCATGTGATTGAAAGGGATGGCATAAAACCGCAACATCATCTCATATGCTACCCTGACAACTCACAAAAGGGTCATTTCATCACTTTTCCTGAGACACTAAGGGAGAACTATACTCAAGGAAGCCCATTCCAAGAGATAAGTTCTTCTTATGCCTTTGTGTCTTTTGATGAAAGTGGAGGCAGCTTTCTCTTCAATCTTGAAGACCTGGACTGTATCCATCCAGATGATCTAGAGTATATGGAGATAGTCCAGCAAATGCCTCTTCTAACTCATAGAGCCAATAAGTTCTACAAGCGGATAGGAAGGAAGTTTCCCAGCAATACAGTCAGTGGAAAGTTTGGACTGGATCAGAACAAAGTCAAATGTTACAACTGTAACTTGATGGGCCATGTTGTTAGGGAATGCAAGGTACCAAGAACAAATGGTGGCCAAACACAGTCCAGACCAAACTACCCTAATAAAGCCACCCAGAATGAGAAGCCAAAGTAGCAAGTTGCAGTTGCTGTTGAAGAAAGAGGCTTTAACTGGAGCTTTCAGTTGGAAGATGCATCTCCAACCAAGCATTGATGGTTGACCATGATGAAGCCAAGGTATTGGAACATCTCTATACTCCTGAATGTATTGCTAAAGTCAACAGATACAGGTTCTACAATTTATAAATGAGATCTGATCTTGACTCCATAAACATTTTAAAAGCTGATTTTAGAAACTCTAAGAATGACTATAAGCTAAAGATAGAGGACCTAGAGAAAACCATTTCAGTTCTAAAATATGAGCGCACTAATTATAGGACTCAGATCAAGGATCTCATAACTAAGTTAACTGAATGCCAGGCTGAGCTTGTGATCAGCAAAGCTAGGGCAGAAAAATGTGTTCTTGAAGAAGAGACCTTCAAGAACATGATATCCTCATCCCTGCATGCCAATGTGTGTTATCAAAATAAACAGGGACTGGGATCTAATGAGATAGCTCCTGCACACACAATCTTGTCTGTAAGATCACCTAGGTGTGGAACTTATGAATATGAGCTTCCTCTCATAGACCCCTGAGTGAAGAGGATGAAGAAGTGATAGTGAAGAATTCCTCTGACAAGAGTGAAAAGGAGGATTCTAAGAAGGGTCACTATCCTTCTGAGGAGAGAAGGAAGACTGTGATGACCAAATCTATGAGGAAGAAATTGATCAGAAAGAGCAAGAGAAAAGCTAGAAAGGCCAAGAGATTAAGGCAACTTTTGACTCTAAGAAGAAACAAGTTTTCATCTCTACAGGGTTGAAGTGGTTAAGACTGAAGACATCAACCTAAACTCCTCTACCAAGAGTTCTGGTTCATATTCAAATCATCTCAGTATCAGAAGAAGGCTGATTTGTTGTGTACCACTGCTACATAGCCTGGACCATCCAACTCCAAGAACAGTTCTCAGCCCAAAAGGATTGTCCCAACATCTTCAAAGGAAGGTGGAAAAGGCATATGATCAAAGTCAGCCTTGTTCTCAGAAGAATGCTCGTAGGAAGAAAAAAATTGGAATGTGTTATGTGTGAAAGTACTTCTCATCTTGCTAAGGATTGTCCATACAATCTAAGAGGTACTTTTCATATGACCAAGAAAGAGAATTCCAAGAGCTCCAAGAAGATTTTAGCTTTGGAAGGAAAATCTATTTCCTTGGAAGCTGCAAAATTAAGAAGAAGGCAAGTGGAAAATTGCCTTCGGAAGAAAAATTGGTCTCAGAATAAGTGAATACTTCCAAAGCACTAAGTCTGCTGCAGTGTTTGTAGGATCTTCCAAAGGTCCAGTCATTAAAACTTCCAAAGTCTCAAAAGCTTTTGAAGTGTTGAAGGTCAAGTCCAAACTTCCAAAGGTGGTATGGAAGTCAAAGAAAGACCATGTGACTGAATGTTCTCCATCAACAACAGCACAAGATCCTCAAAGCACAACAATAGGATCTATCATTGTTACATTACCTTCTACTTCTTTTGATGAGCCCAAGACCAATAAGGGTTGGGGTTCCAAATGTAACTAATCATTTTCTTTGTGCAGGAACAGCTCAAGACAAACAAGAATGTCTGGATCATTAATAGTGTTTGTTCTAGGCACATGACAGGCAATAGGTCACTACTCTAGAAATTTGAAAGAATTGATGGAGCGCTAGTTGCTTTTGGAGGAGATGAAGCTGGTTACATTTCTAGAAGGGGTAAGGTCATAAATGTTAAGCTCAGCATTGAGAAGGTAAACTTTGTCAAGGAGTTTGGGTACAATCTTCTGAGTGTATCCCAATTTTGTGATCAGAGTCATAACATGCTCTTTACTGAGCATGAGTGCATTGTTCTCAAGCCTGGGTGGTCATTCCTTATGAGCATATCTTGCTCAGAGCCCCCAGGAAAGGGAACATGTACAAGATGGATTTGCAAGAGACATCTCCCTCTAGAGAAGTTTCATGCTTTCTATCTAAAGCTAATTGTGATCGGTCTTTCCTATGGCATAAAAGAATGTGCCATGTAAACTTTAAGCACATGAATAAACTGATTAAGAATGATATGGTATCTGAAATGCCAAAGAAAGAGTTTAAAAGTGATGATCATTATGTTGCATGCCTGAAAGGGAAGAAACATAAGGTATCTCATAAACCTAAGGAAAGAAACTCTATCACTACACCTCTACACTTGTTACATATGGATCTCTTTGGCCCCATGAGTGTAATGAGTTTAGCAAGGACTTCTTATTGTTTAGTGATCACAGATGACTTTACAAGATTCACTTGGGTCTTTTTCCTTAAAACTAAGGATAAGACCCCTAAGATTCTAAAGAATTTCATCTTAAAGATTGAGAATCAATGTGATCACAAGGTCAAAACCATAAGATGTGATTAGGGAACTGAATGCAAGAACCAAATACTTGATACATTTTGTGATGGAAAGGGTATTACAAGACAATACAGTGCTCCCAGGACTCCTCAGCAAAATGGTGTTGTTGAGAGGAGAAACAACACTGATTGAAGCTGCAAGAACCATGTTATCTGACTCTAAGTTGCCCATCACCTTCTGGGCAGAGGCAGTTAACACTTCCTGGTATGTGCAAAATAGAGTTTTAGTGGTTAAGGCTCATGGCAAGACTCCTTATGAACTTTGGCACAAGAGGAAACCTTTCATTGGTTTTCTCAGGTCATTTGGATGTCCTTGGACCATCTTGAATACCAAAGATCAAATTACCAAATTTCTTGAGAAATCAGATCATGGACACTTCATTGGATACTGTTCTCAAGCTAAGGCTTATAGAGTATACAATCTTAGAACTAGAATTGTTGGGAGTCAGCCAATGTGACTTTAAATGAACACACACCTGTGTGGCTAGTTCTGGTCCTGATTGGCTATTTGATCTTGATTTAGTTACAAACTGTTTTAACAAATCCTGTGAGAATGTTTCAAGATCTACAGATATTTTATCCCTAGGAGATCCTGATCCAAGATTTGAACTTGGAAGACCTTCGAGCTACACATCTTCAAGTCCAGTTGTAACTACTTCTACAAAAGAGGTCTCTATCATCATAACAATGAAAAATTCAGCTGATACACCTAAGATGCCTTCAAATTCCAGTTCAGAGGCTCTACAACCACATAAAGAAGCTTCAAATGCAGAAGACAATGGGGGTGGTGATAATGATCAAGAATTTCTTGATGCTGATAATGACTCCATAGATGAAAACATTAATGATCTCACACACTCATTGGATCAAGTTTCTCTTGTTAAGTGTGTTGATGTGGTGGGAGAAGCATCACTTCCAGATCTAAATTTTTCTAATTTAGATCTCTCTCAGCAACTTTCTGTGATCCCTCAACTAACGATCTATAACTCTCACCCCACCATAAACATCATTGGAGATGTTGACACAAGGGTAAGAACAAGATGACAAACCCATGAAGAAAATGTATGTCTTCACTCTTGTTTCTTGTCCCAGATAGAGCCAAAGAAAATTGATGACACTCTGAAGGATGGAAGTTGGGTTGAAACTATGAAAGAGGAGCTACTTCAATTCAAAAGGCAGAGAGTTTGGAACCTTTGTCCTCTTCCTCATGGAAAGACTACTATAGGAACCAAATGGGTGTTTAGGAATAAGAAAGATGATAGAGGCATTGTCATAAAAAACAAAGCTAGGCTAGTTGTTCAAGGGTACACACAGAAGAAGGAATTGACTACACTGATGTCTTTGCTCGTGTAGCAAGATTAGAAGGTGTTAGGATATTCTTGGCATTTACTGCATCCAAGAACTTCAGGTCTATCAACTTGATGTCAAGTGTGCTTTTCTATATGGGGTGATTGATGAAGAGGTGTATGTCAAACAACTAACTGGTTTTGCAGATCTTGATCATCTTGATTATGTCTACAAGCTTGACAAAGCTCTTTATAGGATTCACCAAGCACCAAGGAATGGTATGAGACTCTATCTCAGTATCTCTACAAGCATGGATACGAAGGGGTACTATAGATGGAACTCTTTTCATCAAAGGACAGGGAAATGACTTAATGCTAGTTCAAGTGTATGTAGATGACATCATCTTTGGTGCAACTAATCGAAACTCTGCAAAGACTTTGAGAAGCTGATGAAGGACAGATTTGAAATGAGTGCCATGGGGGAACTCAATTTCTTTCTGGGAACTCAAGTGAAGCATGTTGAAGATGGCATCTTCATTAGTTAGTCAAAGTATGTTCAAGACATACTCAAAAGATTCAACATGACTGATTGTAAGATTGCTAAGATACCCATAGCAAGAAACCACTCCCTTGGGCCTGATCTTGAGGGGGAGTGTGTGGATGAACACCTTTATAGGGCTATGATTGGGTCTCTTATGTATCTCATAGCTAGAAGGCCTGATATCATGTTTGCCACATGCATTTTTGCAAAATATCAAGCCAACCCCAAGATGTCTCACCTCATCACTATCAAGAGGATTCTAAGATAGCTCATAGGTGCCTCAACACTTTGTTTTTGGTATCCTAAGAATTCTGACTTCAATCTGTATGCTTATACAGATAGTGATTATGGTGGTTGCAATATGACTACAAAGTCCACATCTCGGGGATGTTAGTTTCTTGGTGGAAGGGTTGTCTCATGGCAATGCCAGAAACAATACTATGTCTCTGCATCAACTGCTGAAGCTGAATACATTGCTATTTCAAGTTGTTATGTTCAAGTGCTTTGGATTCAGAATCAGATGCTTGACTGTGGATTAAAATTCAAGGAGACTCCCATTCATATAGACAACAACAGTGCTATCTCTATCATAAAGAATCTTGTACAACACTCAAGGGCAAAACACATCAATATCAGGTATCATTTAATTAGAGATAACTTTTGAAAATGGATTAATTAAACTAGTCAAAGTTAACACAGATGAACAATATGCTGATCTATTTACAAAAGCCTTTGATGAACAGAGATTTAAGTATCTTATGTCAATTATTGGGATGATTAACTTTGAGTAGGTTTTTTCTTAAAACTAATTCATATTATTTCTTAAAATCTGTGTGTCCTAAGTTGTCTAGTTTATCATCTTCATAAGCTCTTGTTTTCTTTAGATGAAAACCTTTTGATGACTTTCCTTAGAATTCTAAAAAAATTTGTTTCTTCGAAAGATATGCTTTTACCTTCGGAAGAATCTTATGCCTTCAAATCAAATAACTTCCTAAGTAATTTTCCTTCGGAAGAAATTCTGAAATATCTTTTGAAGCTTAAAACCGTTCTTCGGCACTTATATGTTTTCAAGGACAATTTCCTTTCGAAGGAAATTAACTCTCGGAAGCTTTGTTCTATTGAACAAAACATCCAAGTCTTAATTCTCTTCCAAAGCAAAATTTTTCAAAACTCTTACGAAATTCTTCCGAAGTCATTTTGGCTTCCGAAGCTTTTTCATTAAAACTTCCAAATACAATTTACCTTCGAAAGCTTTTTGACTCCCAAGAAAACAACTTTGAGCAAAAAGCAAACTACTTTTTCAAAAGTGGGACCGACATTTGGATTTCAAAGTTTATTCTCTTTCATTAACTTTGTCTTAAATCCTTTTCACATATAAACCCAACGGTTCCCCCTCTTTCTATCATCTTCATATTTCCTCCAAACCTAAATTCCAAAATTTCTCCCTGAAATTGTCTTCGTTCTTCTTTCCTTCACCTTTAAGCTTTCTCACAATGGCCAACCTTAACCAAAGAAATGACCTAGATTTCTCCATGCAATTACACAGGCAACACAACCAAGTTGCTCTGTTAAACTCTAAGATAGATCCACATTTCTCAGAGGTTTGCTGTTTCTTAGTTTTATCTAACTACTTCACCTCCCTTACTATTTATCCTACTCTGTAAGAGGATAATCTGCTTGAATTTTGGAAGACCTGCCAAGAGGTCATTATGGATGGGGAGAAGGCATTGTCTGCCACAGTGTAGGGGAGAACAATCTTCATCACTCTGGCCATCATCAACAATCATCTTCAGCTGGATGATGAAGAAGGTGAGGTGTTCTTCCTAAAAGAAGTTGTTAACCACTCCTTTGAGCAGATGGGCTATGAGGGAGATTTCTCTGTAAAGACCTTCAGGAAAAGGAAGGTCTCATACCAATAGAAATAACTACTTCATGTGGTTATCCACTGCTTGTCCAACAAGCATGGAGGGTGGGACCAGATTCCTAAAGATCTCTCCTTATAGTGCATGGGATGGTTCAAGGAGTCCAGTTTAGGTACTCTCAATTTGTTTATACAAATCTTCTTGCTAACTTGGACTCCTTTGAATACTAATGTTTCCTAGATATGTGCAATACATTCTTAACTATGAACTGCGCTCACAGTTAAGGGAAACAGGTAAATTCTTAAATTAGGACAGATGAAGCCCGACATGTTTAAAATCTTGAGAAAGCCAACTGTTGGCTTCTCAAGGGTAGAAACAGCCATTGTCCCAAAAATGTTAGAGCTCATTGCTCAAGGTGACAACTAGCAGCACAAGCTAGTGTTGAACCCACACCTTTAACATCTCAACCACCACAACAACCACAAATCTTCCTCACTTACAAAAGAAAATCCAAACAAAACCCTGCTCAAACTATTGAGTTTGTGCAGGCCCCTATATACTAACCCATACAGAAGGAAGTGGATACTGGAGCTCCCACTTCTCCTAAGGAACAAACCACTCCCATTATTTCAAAGATCAGTGCTGAGGTTCCTCATGCTCAGCCCGATGAGCTCACAAGCCCAACTACCTTAAGCCTTCACTCTGAGTCTCAACACTCAAGTGAACAACCTTCAAGGGACAACTACCATCCCCAACCTTTAGATTTAAACCAACCCATTCCTAACCTTGACTTCTATACTAATAAAGACTTAGGTTTCAGTGAGTACCATGACTCTCTCTTCATTTCCATTTCTCAAAGAGAGATGAGTGCTCCTGAATTAAGGTGGATACTTCTGAACCTGTTCCAGATATCCATATGAGTTAAGGTGAGTACCATGAGCTCACAAGCGCAACTACCTTAAGCCCACATCAGTCACCCATCATTAAGGTGGATACTTCTAAACCTGTTCAAGATATCCATATATGTCACATCCCAGGCCCAGGTAGGGTGGACGTCATAGACTAGCAACAACATATGGCAGCGGAAACAAACCATTACAAGTGCTCAAAGGAGAGAATATCACATGGCATTAAAAGTTTTCAAAAGATACCAGGGCTAGAAATAGATCCAGCCCCCAAATGAGTTATTCAACCAATGTAGAAACAAATTGTATTTGCTCAACGGAAATGTAAAATGTTCAAATTGTTCATTAAGTAAAATAAGCCAATGCCATGGTCATAGGGATAAGTCTAGGTCTTCACAACAGCTAGGATCTCTTCATAAATTACCTAAAACATGCTCAAAAAGAAATTTGTGTCAACTAAAAAGTTGGTAAATTCAAGTGCTTAAAGTTAAAAAAAGGACTTAACAAAATCCTTATTTTATAAAAATAAATGAATCATAGTTTCAACATCATGGGAGAATCATAATCAACCCTGCACTTAGTCATGGTTGGCCTCTTCTAAAGTTGTGTTTAACTGGTTATTCCCGAAGGAAAATCTGAGCCCCAAACCAGTGTACCATACCTGCCACGATGGTTCACCATAGTTTCTTAACGAAACCTGTCACATGCCAAAAACGACCCCTCAGGATCTCAATGGGGTACCCTTCCTAGAACGAAAGCCACTGTGTGTGGGGGATTCCCCAAATAGATCTATCCATATAAAACAAGCGGTTCACGAGAGAATTAGTGATCATGATATAAGTATCAGCGGGTAACCATTAATCCCACATACAATCACCAAGTAAAGCACAAACATAGATCATAAATAACAGAGCATGTTTCACCCCTAAGGCAGTAGTAAAAAGGGGATCACTAGAACTCACCTTAGGAGTTAAGCAAAAAAATAACTCTTCGTGCGCCGGGAATGTCGCAAGTCTAGCACCCTAACATGAATATATTAAGTGGTAAGCTACTGTTCTAACTTATTTAAGGTGCAATAAGTGGGTCAAAGATTTAGTTGTTGGATAAGGCTTTGATTCCATGAGGGTTTGTATAAAAAGTTTCCTTTAATGGAAAGTCATGGTTTCCCATATAATTTAGGATTTTACTTCATTAAGTTAAGGATATAGGGTAAATATGATGTTCAAGTGATTATTAGTCTCATAAGAGTCGGTTATGAAGTTTGGTAAAACTTTACAGTTTAGTCCCTCAAGTTTCAAAATTGACAGTTTCCACCCTCAAGTCTGGTTTCTTACACTTTATGATAATTAAGACCAAAAATCAGGTTCTTAGAGTAAAAATTGACTTATTATTGAGTAAGTGTTCCAAATTTTCAGAATATGGATCCGGTTTAAAACCTATGCGTTTAACGTTCCCGGTTGCGGTAAAACCGGAGAGTTTTAACGGTTAATTAAGGATTTTCCTAAATTTGAGTCTTGGACCAGTAGGTATCATCTTAAGGAAATTTTTATAAGTTTTAAGTCCTTTAATTGTGAAATTTTTACTCTAATAGTTGAAAGCCTCGTTTTTACGTTTAACCCGATAAAACACGTTTTCAACCGAATTTGACCATTTAAAACCTTATTTAACCAATATTTCAAATCCTTTGGTAGTTTAACACTTAACTTGCTGAAATGACATGGTTTTATATATCTTAGCTTTAAACCCATTTTTCTTGGATTTTTCTCAAAAACGACACCCGGTTAATACCCGTTTTTAGTTAAAACTCCATTTAACTTACCTTTTTGACCATTTAAATTACCCATTGACTCCAGAACACTTTATTAACCATTATTAAGCCTGGAATATTTTTTATGATGGTTAAAATCTATGTTTCATTGTTTTACAATTGTTTCACCATGTTTCGGTCCCGAAAATGACTAAAGTGGGTCTAATCTTAACATGTCTTTAATTTCCAGAGATTAACCATTTATCACACACTTAATATTCATCAAAACTTTCTGAAATCATGTCCCAAACTCATGGCTAGGTCACCCAATACAACAATGACCAATCAACTTAGAAATTTAGCTATAACCGACCATAACACATGTGTAAATCCTTATAACATGCGTTTAAACTTTACCAAAACCTTATTTAACTTTAATATCAGATTATTAAGGTGTTCCAAAGTCGTTAATGTGCAGGTTATTTCATGTAGAAAGAAGGTTTTCAAGGTGTAGCCCGTGCAATAACCACATGTTCGAGTTATATAACCTTTTGTAACTTTCAAAACAAGTTATTAGGAGTCTTTTGAACCATTAATAAACAGATTACATGTTTCTCTTCAAAGGGTTACAAGATATACAAGTTAGATGATGCAGAATACCCAAAAAGAGGGTTTTCATAGTGGAAATCGGTTTCCACCACAAGAATGACCAATATAACGTGTGAGATACCTTTCGTGAAGTTGAAAGCTCCCCAAGAACAAGATGATCGTGTCGGGTTTCTAGTACAACAAAGAGAGGAGTGTTTTTAAAAGAAAAGTGAAGAAAAACAAAAACATGAAACCATTTTCGGGTGACATGAAGCTTACACTAGGTATTGTTCACGTTTTGGAGATTGTAGATTGTCAAGAATGGTCTGGAATTCCTTGGACAAGCTGGAGAACTTTCGGAAAAGGCTGGAAAAGTTGGACTAGATGCAGGTGTGTATCAAAAGCTCACAAGACTTCGCTTTGTTGGTTGATTTGAGCTCGGCCGATGCTAGTGATGTTGTTGTTCACGATTTTGAGCGGGAGAGGAGAGGATTAAAGAGAGTTTGCAAGTGTGTGTGTGTGTGTGTGTGTTTCCTGCTGAGAATTTGAGAGAAGAGAGAAGAGGGAGAGAATTGAGGGTGTGGGTGGTGTTGCATGTAATGGGACTGGGTGGTAGGGGTGGTGGTGTTTAGTGGGGAAGAGAGGTGTGGATTAGGGGAGAGGGGTGGCCGAGATGGGCCTCTATTGGGGCATTTTTGATTAATTTTAAATACAAATTAATATTATGTAGTATTAATTTGTTGTGTAGTGTTGTATTTTAGGTGGTATGGTTTAGTTAATTGTTAAGTGTTGTGCATGCACATGCATGTCTTCGACCGAATTATGAGTGTGTATGTACACATTTTAATTGTTCCAATTAAGATTTAGTTTTGCTAGGTGGCTAGTTAACATTCTTGGACACCAAGTTTTAAAAAGGTAAAACCTAAATTAAGTAAAAGTCACTAAAACCACAAAAATAAAATCATAAAAAGGGATCAATAGCATATGATGATTCCAAAATCACTAATATAGTTAGATTGTTTCTATTATCCGTACTCATAAGACGGGTAATGATGCAAGTAGATTAGGGTTAGAATAACGACCTTGAGGTCGGTTGTCACATTCTCCCACCGTTTAGGAAATTCGTTCCGAAATTTTAGCTTTGATTAGAATCTGAACAGGTGGGTTGAAGAGGTGTCGATAATTCTTCCTCATCTCATCTTCACGTTCCCAAGTGAATTCAGATCCTTGTTTTGAGTTCCATCTAACCTTGACCTTGGGTATGTGTTTTGCTTGAGTTGCTTCACCAAGCGGTCTGTGATCTCCATGGGCTCCTCCACGAAGTTCAACTTGTCATTGATTCTTGCTTCATTCAACGGTAGCTCTAGGGTTTTGTCTACCATGCACTTCTTCAAGTTCGACACATGGAAGGTGTCGTGTATGTACCTCAACCGCTGAGGTAGTTTCAATTTGTAAGCCATGGGGCCAGTTCTTGCCAGTATTTCGAATGGTCCAATGTATCTTGGGCTTAACTTTCCTCTCTTTTCGAACCTCACGGTTCCCTTCCATGGTGCTACCTTTAGCATTACTCTTTCACCCACTTGAAACTCTAAAGGTTTCTGTCTCCTATCAACGTACTTCTTCTGTCGGTCTCTGACTGCCCTTAGTCATTCCTTAATTTTAAAAATCTTGTCAGTGGTCTCGAACACGATGTCGGGTCCCATTACTTGGCTATCACCGATCTCATTCCAGCTCAATGGTGATCAGCATTTCCTGCCGTATAGAGCCTCATACGGAGTTGCCTTGATACTTGCGTGGTAACTATTATTATAGGCGAATTCCACCAAAGGGAGATGGTTGTCCCAACTTCCACCCAAGTCAATCATGCAAGCTCTTAACATATCCTCCAACGTTTGAATGGTCCTTTCGCTCTGACCGTCGGTTTGTGGGTGGTACGTGGTGCTTAGATCCAAACGGGTTCCTAGAGCCTGCTGGAATGATTTCCAAAAACGAGAAGTGAAACGGCTATCACGGTCCGAGATGATCGACAAAGGCACTACGTGTCTAGTTACTATCTCATCGACATATAGTTGGGACAATTTCGTCAAGTCGTAGTCTTCTCGAATTGGCAAAAAGTGACCTGACTTCGTTAGCCTATCCACTATCACCCAAATAGCATCATGGCCTCTAAACGTTCTGGGTAACTTTGTAACAAAATCCATCGTGACATTATCCCATTTCCATTTTGGGATTTTAGGCTGTTGTAACGTTCCAGACAGTTTTTGATTTTCAGCTTTTACCATGGCACAGGTTAGATATTTCCCAACATAATTAGCGATTGATTTCGTGATTCCAGTCCACCAGAAAAGTGCCTTTAGATCCTGGTACATTTTATCACTTCCAGGATGAACCGAGTACCTAGATTTGTGGGCTTCGTCGAGGATTACCTCTCGAATTCCTCCGTGCTTCGGCACCCATGTTCTCCCTTCGTACTTGTATGTACCATCGTCCCCTGACTCAAATCGCTTTTCCATTCCGGTTAACCCTTCTTGTTTTAACCTTTCTTCCTTTAATGATTCGTTTTGAGCTTCTTTTAGCTTTGCGATAAGGTTGGTATGCACACTCATCCTTAAGGCTCGTACACGAGGAGGCTTTTCTCTCTCCTTTCTCCTCAAAGCATCTGCCACAACATTGGCCTTACCGGGATGGTAATGGATTTCGCATTCGTAGTCGTTTAGCAGCTCGACCCATCTTCTCTGACGCATGTTTAGCATCTTTTGGTCGAGAATGTGTTGCAAACTTCTATGGTCAGTGTACATGATGCATTTCGTGCCATAGAGGTAGTGCCTCCACATTTTGAGAGCAAACACCACGGCACCCAATTCTAAGTCATGTGTCGTATAGTTCTTCTCATGATCGTTCAGTAGTCTAGATGCATAAGCAATCACCTTGTTGCAATGTATGAGTACACATCCTAGTCCTTGACGTGAAGCATCACAATAGACCACAAAATCTTCTACTCCTTCTGGAAGAGCAAGGATAGGTGCACTGCACAACTTCTCCTTCTAGAAGAGCAAGGATAGCCTCAATCTTGGAAGGGTCGACTTGAATCCCATTCGTATTTACCACATGCCCTAAGAATTGAATCTTACGCATCCAGAATTCACATTTAGAGAACTTGGCATATAGTTGTTCATTCTTGAGTAATTCAAGAATTAGCCTGAGATGCTTCTCGTGCTCGTCCTTACTACGGGAGTAATCAGCATGTCGTCGATAAACACGATACAAACTTTTCGAGAGATAAAGGCAGTAAACGCGGTTCATGAGGTCCATGAATGTTGTTTGTGCATTAGTCAGTCCAAAGGGCATGACTAAATACTCATAGTGTCCATACCTTGTTAGAAAGGTTGTTTTGGGTATGTCCTCTTCTCTTATCTTCAGTTAGTGGTAACCTAACCTCAAATCTATTTTGGAGAAATAACTTGCTCCTTGCAGTTGATCAAATAGGTCATCTATTCTTAGAAGAGGCTAATGGTTCTTTATGGTTAGCTTGTTCAGTTTTCTATACTCAATGCACATTCGCAGGGTTCCATCTTTCTTTTTCACAAACAGTACCGGGGCACCCTGTGGAGAGACACTTGGACGTATGAATCCCTTGTCAACTAGTTCTTGAATTTGCGCCATCAGTTCCCTCATTTCAGGTGGGCTAGTAGGTACAGTGCCTTGGCTACTGGTGCAGCACCAGGCAGCAAATCTATCTGGAATTCAACTTGTCGATTCAAGGGAGTCCCGGTAGGTCTTCCGGAAGCATTTCTGGGTATTTAGAAACCACGGGGATATCTAAAATTTCTTCTCCTCTTGGGTCTTCATCATATAGACTATGAAAGCTGGGCATCCTTTCATTAAGCTCTTAGTAGCTTTTAAGTGGGATATTATGGGGTATAGAGTGTTACTCCTCTCGCCTTGTACCACTAACACTTCCTCATCGCTCAACGGTATCTTGAGTAGGCACTGATCACATACGATTTCGACTCAATGCTTAGCTAGCCAATCCATACCAACAATCGCATCGAATCCTCCTAACTTAATGGGCGTCAGATTTATCCTAAATGTATTTCCTTTTAGGTTCAGCGAGCAATCCTTGTTGACTTCATTAGTTTCTAAAATGTTGCCGTCAGCTAATTCTACAGTAAACTTATCGGCTAAGGTACACGCGTCTAAGTCAATCAAAGACCTAAAAGTACTAGAGACAAAACTAGTTGTCGCCCCAGTATCGAACAGAACAGTAGCTGGACGGTTGTTTACAAGGAACGTACCGTTAACCACATCAGGTTCCCTACGAGCTCCAGCTGGGTCCATTACGAATGCTCTTCCCTCTGGCTTGTTGTGTTTGGCATCCTTGTCTCTACCCAGCTTAGGACACTTTTTCCTTATGTGCCCTGGATCCCCACATTCATAGCATTGATTTCTTGGTGCGTAGGTACAGTCCTTGATTAAATGACCTGTTCTCTTGCATCTGAAACAGGGCATCGGGTTACATTCCCCTTGATGGTGTAGTTTGCGCTTGTTGCAAAATGGGCTTGTCCACAAGTACAGTCTCCGGGTCTTGCTTCCCTGATCATCGTGCCTCGCACCTTCATAACTCTTCCTACCTGACCCGCTACTACTTCCAACCGCTCTCTTTACTTCAAACCACTTTCTTTTCTCACCAACAGACTTCCTCTTCTCATCAGCCCTAGCTTGCTCAGTCCATCCAGCCCTAACTAAGTCATCAATCAAACTGTTGGTAAGGTCAATCGCAGATTGTAGGGTTAAAGGCCGAGAGGAGCGGATCATTCCCCTGACTCTTGGGTGTAGCCCCCAGATGAAACGTGCTACACCTTTAGATTCAGGTGTCACCAGATGGGGAACCAGTCAGGATAGGGCTAAGAAACGATTGATATACTCCGTGTAGTTGGGAACTTTCATTTCCAGACTTAGGAATTGTGCCTCTAGTTTCTCAAGTTGGTTGATGGGGCAATACTTGCTCGTCATCAATTCCCTGAATTCGGTCCAACTCATTCGATTATCCACATTTCTTCCACGGGTTTGAGTAATCGACTTCCACTATTCAAGAGCCGATCCCTTAAGGGATTGGGATGCAAACCTCACCATATGATCCATCTTGCACTCGCTAATGTCCAAGACGGCTTCCATTTCATCAATCCATCTGTACGTCTCTATAGCATCCTCAGTGCCATAGAAGTCCTTAGGCTTACATGCCATGAAGGTCTTATAGGAGCATCCGTTCTTTAACGCCTCAGCTTCCTCATCGTGGCCCTCATTGCTCCCTGGCCGATCATTACCATTAGTATTACTCCGATCAGCATTGATCTGAGCGATAATGGTCGGAATGGCGTTAGCAAGTTGTTGTGCTACGAGGTTAGCAATTCTCTCATCATTTTCTTGATTAGCATATTCCCTGCGGGGAGTTCCTGGTGGGGTAGGTTGGTTTCCAGTTTTCTTGGCTTCTTCACGGTGGCCTCTAGTGGCTCCTCGCCGCCTAAATCGTGTTCCTCTCCGATTCGGCATTCTGATAGTATCACAATAGATTCGTTTAGCATCTCAAAATTTGTTTTGAATAGCTAATGCATCAATACCCTATTATACCATGCCTCAAGAAGAGGGATCATGGCATGTATATAGATATACAACCCACTAAGTGATTCTTACAAGGTCCAATTCAAAGCATATCCAACAGTTTGACATTCAATCAGAAAGGGGGCACGGACCAAATACAAAGCATCACGTAACACACGGCAATTTAATATAACTAGTCCAATAACCTAGCATCCAAACAAACAGTTCATAGTTAAATAGAGATAGTAGTATCATCCAACAAAGTTGAATCAGAGTCAAGCTTTTACAAGTTGGAAGGTGCCATCACCCCCATATTAATAATAATAATAATAGTATCAAATAATAATTTGAAATAGTTTCCTTCAACTGTCTAAATACAGATAATTCCGCTTTTTACCCCTGCTCTCACATCCACTTTTTCTTCAGCTATCCAAACCATCCTGACCTCTTCTTTCTCTGCTCCTGTTCCAACCGCTGCACCCCATGCGTAGCCATCATAGCCTGGAATTGAGCAGCCTGGGAGGTCCGGGTGGCGTGCTGAAGAGTCAACTCGTGATGACGAACGGTCTTCAAGATCTCATCCAGTGTTGCATCAGAGGGTCCTACGTTGCTTGCCCGGCGGCTCGACTGTGAGTACCTATCACCAGCCAGTACACTAGGGCCGTTATACATGTTGTGCCTTGGTGGCATCAGGTGTTCATCATGTGGGTCAAACAGCGGAGGTGCCGGTATTGGAGTCCTAACAGGTGGTGGAGGAGGTAGCCTCCTAAAGGAGACTGAGGGTCCTGGCCTAGCACTCTTGCGTGGACGGGTGATAACACATGCACCCCTATTCCCTATAGGTGGGATGGGTGAGTGGGTAGAAGCAGCTACGTGAGGAGAGTGGGAGCGCGTCTAGCTCCTGGAAGGTGGTATGGAGGAAGAGTCCTCAGAAGCTTTAGTGTCATCTGACGTGACGGATATCCATCCTGGATGTCCGCACCTCTGGAGATATGCCTCATACTCTGTCTGAGGCATCACCCTTCTAAGGCTCCCAATAGGAGTAGTCTCATTATCAGGGTGAGCAGGTGCCTTACCTTTTTCAACCATAGCCGCTGTGTCCTGTAAGGAACACATCATGACTAATTTGGTTTCTCATAGCTCGTTATTACAATAATAGTACTAGTAATAGTAGTGATGGCAGTAGCATCTGTTATTCCAACATATCATGTCCGTGTTACCAAATCAGTAGTCTCTTTAAATAGTATCGGATAACATAGTTCATCATAGAAATCATTTAAATCCCTTTTTAAAATAAGTTTCAAAATCATCAATGTTAATTAGAAAAAGTCCAACCATTACTAAAGGTCCGTGATGGAAATTACGCGTTCGGTAAATTCATGATAATGTTGATCAAGTGTAATCATCAATTTACCTAACCCGATCATCCCATCACTTCCCACAAGGACAGTCCTAGGGTATCAGGGTTGTAGCCTAGGGTCTACTATGGTATTCCCGACTTCTCTACAACCTTTGGCTCTGATACCAATCAGTCACACCCTGGGCCCAGGTAGGGTGGGACGTCACAGACTAGCAACAACATATGGCAGCGGAGGAAACACCATTACAAGAGCTCAAAGGAGGGAATATCACATGGCATTAAAAGTTTTCAAAAGATATTGGGGCTAGAAAGAAATCCATCCCCCAAATGAGTTATTCAACCAACGTAGAAACAAATTGTATTTGCTCAACAGAAATGTAAAATTGTTTAAATTTTTCATTAAGTAAAATAAGCCAATGCCATGGTCACAGGGATAAGTCTAGGTCTTTACAACAGCTAGGATCTCTTCATAAATTACCTAAAACATGCTCAAAAAGAAATTTGTGTCAACTAAAAAGTTGGTGAATTCAAGTGCTTAAAGTTAAAAAAACAAAAAGGACTTAACAAAATCCTCATTTTATAAAAAGAAATAAATCATAGTTTCAACATCGTGGGAGAATCATAATCAACCCTGCACTCAGTCCCGGTTGGCCTCTTCTAAAGTTGTGTTTAACCGGTTATTCTTGAAGGAAGATCTGAGCCCCAAACCAGTGTACCATACCTGCCCGGATGGTTCACCGTAGTTTCTTAACAAAACCTATCACATGCCACAAACGACCCCTCAAGATCTCAGTGGGGTACCCTTCCTAGAACGGAAGCCACTGTGTGTGGGGGATTCCCCAAATAGATCTATCCATATAAAACAAGCGGTTCACGAAAGAATTAATGATCATGATATAAGTATCAATAGGTAACCATAAATCTCACATATAATCACCAAGTAAAGCATAAATATAGTTCGTAAATAACAAAGCATGTTTCATCCCCAAGGCAGTAGTAAAAAGGGGATCACTAGAACTCACCTTAGGTGTTAAGCCAAAAAAAATAACTCTTCGTGCGTCGGGAATATCGCAAGTATAGCACCCTAACATGAATATATTAAGTGGTAAGCTACTGCTTTAAACTTATTTAAGGTGCAACAAGTGGGTCAAAGATTTAGTTGTCGGATAAGGCTTTGATTCCATGAGGGTTTGTATAAAAAGTTTCCTTTTGTGGAAAGTTATGGTTTCCCATATAATTTATAATTTTACATCATTAAGTAAGGATATAGGATAAATATGTTATTCAAGTGATTATTAGTCTGATAAGAGTCGGTTATGAAGTTTGGTAAAACTTTACAGTTTAGTCCCTCAAGTTTCAAAATTGACAGTTTCCACCCTCAAGTTTGGTTTCTTACACTTTATGACAATTAAGACTAAAAATCAGGTTCTTAGAGTAAAAATTGACTTATTATTGAGTAAGTGTTCAAATTTTCAGAATATGGATCGGGTTTAAAACCTATGCGTTTAACGTTCCCGGTTGCGGTAAAACCGGAGAGTTTTAACGGTTAATTAAGGATTTTCCTAAATTTTGAGTCTTGGACCAGTACGTATCATCTTAAGGATATTTTATAAGTTTCAAGTCCTTTAATTGTGACATTCTGCCTCTAATAGTTGAAAGCCTTGTTTTTACGTTAACCCGTTAAAACGCTGTGTTCAACCGAATTTGACCATTTAAAAGCTTATCTGACCAATATTTCAAATCCTTTAGGTCTTTTAACACTTAACTTGCTGAAATGACATGGTTTTTATAAATCTTAGCTTTAAACCCCTTTTTCTTGGATTTTTCTCAAAAACGACACCCGGTTAATACCCGTTTTTAGTTAAAACTCCATTTAACTTACCTTTTTTACCATTTAAATTACCTATTGACTCCAGAACACTTTATTAACCATTATTAAGCCTGGAATACTTTTGATGATGGTTAAAATCCATGTTTTATTGTTTTACAATTGTTTCACCATGTTTCGGGTCCCGAAAATCACTAAAGTGGGTCTAATCTTAACCTGTCTTTAATTTCCAGAGATTAACCATTTATCACACACTTATATCATCAAAAATTTCTGAAATCATGTACCAAACTCATGGCTAGGTCCCCAACAACAATGAACCATCAACTTAGTGATTTAGCCATAACCGACCATAACACATGTGTAAATTATAACATGTGTTTAAACATTACCAAACCCTTATTTAACTTTAATATCAGATTATTAAGGTGTTCTAAAGTCGTTCATGTGCAGGTTATGAACCTTGGTTGAGTGGGTTTTCAAACAAGTGCTTAAATAGTGTTATTTCATGTAGAAATAAGGTTTTCAAGGTGTAGCCCGTGCAATAACCACATGTTCGAGTTATATAACCTTTTGTAACTTTCAAAACAGGTTATTAGGGTTTGAACCATTAATAAGAAGATTACATGTTTCGCTTCAAAGGGTTACAAGATATACAAGGTAGATGATGCAAAACACCCAAAAAGAGGGTTTTCATGGTGGAAATCGGTTTCCACCTCAAGAATGACGAATATAACGTGTGAGATACCTTTTGTGAAGTTGAAAGCTCCTCAAGAACAAGATGATGGTGTCAGGTTTCTGGTACAACAAAGAGAGGAGGTGTTTTTAAAAGAAAAGTGAAGAAAACACATGAAATGACCATTTTCGGGTGACATTAAGCTTACACTTGGTATTGTTCACGTTTTGGAGAGTGTAGATGGTCAAGAATGGTCTGTAATTCCTTGGAAAAAGCTGGAGAACCTTCAAACTAGGCTAGAAAAGTCGGACTAGATGCAGGTGTGTATCAAAAGCTCACAAAACTTTGCTTTGTTGGTTGATTTGAGCTCGGCCGATGCTAGTGATGTTGTTGTTCACGACTTTGAGCTGGAGTGGAGAATATTAGAGAGAGTTGCGAGTGTGTGTGTGTGTGTGTTTCCTGCTAAGAATTCGAGATAAGAGAGAAGAGGGAGAGAATTGAGGGTGTGGGTGGTGTTGCATGTAATGGGAGTGGGTGGTAGGGGTGGTGGTGTTTAGTGGGGAAGAGAGGTGTGGATTGGGGGAGAGGGGTGGCCGAGATTGGCCTCTAGTGGGGAATTTTTGATTTAATTTACAAAAAAAATAATATTATGTAGTATTAATTTGTTGTGTAGTGTTGTATTTTAGGTGGTAAGGTTTAGTTAATTGTTAAGTGTTGTACATGCACATGCATGTCTTCGACCGAATTATGAGTGTGTATTTACACATTTTAATTGTTCCAATTAAGATTTAGTTTTGTAAGGGTGGCTAGTTAACATTTCTGGGGCACCAGGTTTTAAAACGGTAAAACTTAAATTAACTAAAAGTCACTAAAACCACAAAAATAAAATCATAAAATGGGATCAATAGCAAATGATGATTCCAAATTCACTAATAGAGTTAGATTGTTTCTATCATTAGTACTCATAAGACGGGTAATGATGCAAGTAGATTAGGGTTAGAATAACGACCTTGTGGTCGATTGTCAAAATATAAAAGAGGTTGTCACTTCTGCAAGTGATTACATCATTTAGACCTCAACCATAGCAACTTAGCCTATTGACACCTCAACTGAGGCTATCAGTGAGCAGAAGAAATCCAGCAGCCACAAACCTAAAGCTGGTGGAGAGAAAGAGGACTTTGGTCCAATCATCTCTTTCCCTAATGATTCTTTTGTTAAAGATGAGGGGAATTTGAGGCTAAAGGTGCAAAAACTATCAGAAACATGCACCTATTTAGTCTCAAGGTTAATCATCTTGAATCTCAGGTGACTACCTTGCAAAACAAGGTCAATGATCAGCAACTTGAGATTTCTTATCTCAAGGAAAAACTAACTGGGAGACCTTTAAGAAGAGCTCAACCAAAAACACAAGAACCTGTTAGTGTGATTGACCTAACTCCTAGCTCACCTATGCAAGAGGGTGATGCTACCAAAAAGGGGGAGAAATTCATTACAGTTACAGATCCTGGGAGTTCATCAGGGAGTATGGACATTCAGGACTCACCATCCTCACTTGCAATTGTGCATACTCAGCAACTTCCGTAAGTTCATATTGATGTGGACTCCATAGACTCCTACATTCAGAGTCTTTTTAAGGAAGGTATACCAAGGGCAATGTCATCTCCACCAACTTCAAAATCATATTATTCGGTGGATATATGATGAAAACAGAATAGCCCTTATCATTCAAAGAGTTCAAGGGCAGCAAGAAGTCTTCAATTTTTAGACTTTGAACTTCTATGAAAGTCTTGATCTTGTTAGCATGCCACTTGTCAACCAAAGCCCATCCAGACAAACTGACAAGCTGGCTCAAAGAATTCAAGACAAAATCACTGCATAATTCAACTTCAAAAGGAGACAAAGGCAATCAGGTAATATCATGGTCAACTGGATTCTTAAGGCATACCATAAGATTAGCTTCATAAGGGAAAGCTTGACTAAAGGCCCAGTGGTAGAACCTGAGAGCTCTTTCTAACCATCAACTGCTACAGAGGTTCATTCACTTTATGAGACATCTACTAGTGAAGGTGCATCTCAACCTCTCTCTAGCAAGAGCTTAGAAGCTACACCAAGCAATGAAGGCCAAAGCTCTCTCCACCCTGAGTCACAAAGGTCTGTGAGTGAAAAGGGAAAAGAAAATGACTTCTGAGGAGATTGAGGAGGAGGAGAGAGAGAGAGGAAAAGGAAGCTGAGGGGGGAAAGTTCCTCTACTAAGTCTGCAAGACTCATGGAAGCTGCTATCAGGGCTGCCACCAGGCCAAACACTCAGGATGATAAGTTAAGAGCAGTTAGGATCAACTACTTGCAGACTAGGAACTATGACATTGATAATGTCATCTACCTCCCTTTAGATGAATTAAACGAACTGGCTGACATGGAATTGTCAAAGGAAAGAAAGGATACAGAGGATGCAAAGTTACTTCTTCAAATAAAAGAAGAAAGAAGAAAGAAAAGACTGTATACGCATGTGCCTACTCTCTCCCCATTTCAAGAAAGTCTTGTACAAGAGGATGTGGTTCCACAAGAACCTCAGGTAGACAAAGAAAAGGATAGGATCAACATGATCAACTACCTGAGTGCCATAGGCCTCTATCAGGCTGATGCACTTTTTCCTTTACCATTTGCTTACATTGAGTTTAAGTACCTCAAACAACTTGAACTTGAGATAGTCGAAGAAAGAAAGACCACTAAGAGGAAGTTAAGGGAAGAAGTTGTAAAGTCAAGAGCCATCATCCGAAAAAGTATGAAGAAGTATGCTGATAGGTAGAGGATGATGAGCTTCTTGAAGCTGTATAGATTCTTCGGAAAGAGACTTGGCCCTATGTCTTTGTCCACCATGGATGAGCACATTAGGGTGATCAAGCAGAAGATTCAAACTGGTGAACTTGTTGACTTACACTCCCCAACAAGTCAGGTCCCTTAGAAAGTAAAGATTGAGGTTGAACCATTTGAGACAAGACAACCTATCTCTTGCTAAACCTCAGCAAGATTCCACTTCTGATCAATAGTAAGGTTTTGTCCCCTCTTAATCTGACCCTGTGAGAGAGGAAAACCCAACTGAGAAAGACAAAGAATATCAATCAGGTGCTGCAGGCCAGTCTTCTCAGTTAAAAGGTTGAAAGAGGAGAAAAAGGATGGCTTCCAAACCAAAGCCAAAAAAGAAGAAGAAAGAAGCATCCGTCTCCAAACCTTAGGATGAGTTAGAACATCTTGAGGATGTGCAAAAACAAGATGCTCCACCAACTCCAATTCAAGTAGCTCCTCTAGCATCAGGAAGACCCACCTTGTCCTGGAGATACACTACAAATCCAGAAAGATGGCATGTCATCAGAGATCATGGTGTTGAAATTGTCTACACATGGTAGGATATATTCAATCTGCCTCTGCATGATCTCTTTAACATGAGATGACACTTTGAGAGTCTGAGTGATCCTGATCATCTTATGAAGAACGGATAGTCATTATCCTAATGAGGACTGTTGATATCTGAAGTCTTCAAGTGTTTTGATAGCATCCGCCTAGGAGAAGTTTGTAAGGATTAAATGTACTGCTGATGCAACCCAAACACCCCAAGTCTCTCCTGCATGCATGCACAAGTGTATTGTAGTAGAATGATTTGGAAGTTTCACACCAGCATAAGAAAATATTCTAAGTGTGAAATCTTCCAAAGCCAAGACCAATATCTTCTGAAGCCAAAGATGAAGTCTTCTGAAGCTTCAAAGACAAATTCTTCCGAAGCCTACACTAGAACACAGATTTCTTCGGAAGACTTTTTGAACACATGCTTTATCTAATGTACCTTTTACATAACGTTGCGCTGCAACTCTGATGAGACCAACACTTTACATAAGTTGGTGAAAGATCCATGCTTTTGGTAACTGTACATTGAGATCTTGAGTCTATAAGTTTCTACTTTATGTACTTTTTCCTTTTTCTAATATAGTAGGATATGAGCTATGGCATGTCATAGTCACTAGTCAAAAGGCAATCTGCCTTTTGACACTACATTTGATTTTGTAGTTGTCTAGTCAATTGTATCTAGCTGGCCTTCAAAGTATGGCCGGCTGTAGGATGTAGTATATGTATCTCAAGTACTTGTAACTTTCTCATATGCTTTTGTAACATTTGTAATAGAACTTGAGACGCAATATACAGTATTCTTGAAAACCAACTACTTGTGTGTTTTGCCATATTGTTCTGTCTCTTATTTACTTGTGTTCTTAGCATCTTTACCAAAAGGTTAACCAGTTCCCTATTTGATCTGTTAAGTGTTCTTAGCAACTCTCTTCGTTGTGTTGTTGTGTTGTAAGTGCATACCCTTCACCGGTCCTGCAGACTTTCTTCAACATTGTTTCTACGTATTTTGATTGATTAATGAAGAAATCCTCTGCCGTCTATTGGACTTGCACTCATAGATAGAATGTGAGTTCCCCCATTGGACTCATTTGGAATTTTGAATGCATAAGGTCTTTAAAATCTTTACAAAGTAGCTTGTTTGTTGAGCCGAAAATGATATCATCCACGTAGATCTGGACCAACAACATGTCTTTTCCTCTTTTATTTGTGAAGAGAGTCTGATCGGTCTTTTCTCTTTCATATCCATATTCAAGAAGGAAAGATGATAGAGACTCGTACCACTTTCTTGGGGCTTGGTGAAGACCATACAAGGCTTTGTCAAGCTTGTACACCCTGTGAGGAAAATCAGGATGTTCAAAGCTAGGTGGTTGACTCATATAGACTCTTCAGCACTTTACATCCATTTGATAAATAGTGAACTTTATGGATGCTAAGTATGCAAGAAAGATTCTTCTTGCAACTGGTGCAAACACTTCATCATAATCAATTCCTTCTTCCTGTGTATACCCATGTGCTACTAGTCTTGCTTTGTTTCTAATGACAATTCCTCTATCATTAATTTTGTTTCTATATAGCCATCTAGTACCGATAGGGTATTGTCCTTCGGGAAGATCTACCAGTTGTCATACTTCTTGTTTCTCGAATTGTAGCAATTCTTCCAGCATTGCTTCAATCCAGCTATTGTTTTGAAGAGCCTCTTTGATGTTCTTGGGTACTATTTGACACAGAAGCATGAGAACAAACAGATGTTTGCAATACTTGATTTGCTTCTTGTCACCCGTTCATTAAGTTCACCAATAATGCTTTCTAATGGATGATTCTTGTGTATTTTGGTGGTTGGAATTGAGTCACCAACAATCGTTACATCAAGATTGGAGACATTCAGATCATCATGGTGAAAGGCATGTTCATCTTGTACTGTTGCAGAGTTATGAAGATAGTTAGATTCTGTTCAGTGATTGCTTCAACATTAGCAGCACTTTGATTACTTCCATCATTTGATGTTCTTTCTATTTCAACTGGAGGTATAGCTTGATCTTGATTTCTGACTCAGTTGATGGGTCTTCTAAAGGCGATGGTGCCAAGCTGGGACCAGCTTCAGTTGAAACACTTTGATTTTGAGATGGTCGTTTGAAAGGATCAGCTTATAATGGGACATCTTTATTCAGTTGCCTAGAAGAGGATGGAGGAACCATTGGAAAGTCATCTCTTCTTTCTACTCCTGAATAAGGTTCAGCTGAAGGTAGGTTTCTTACATCAGACAAGTGAAATTGATCAAAATATTTTGTAAATGAGTCAATATCAAACAACCAGTCGGGGCCATTTGTAGATTTGGGAAATGAATGTTCCTTGAGTTGAACATTTGTTGATTCATCAATAATGTTTATCTAGGATTAAACACTCTATAACCCTTTGAAACTAAAGAATAACCTAAAAAGAATCCTTCATCTGACTTAGATGAAAATTTTCCCAAATAGTCTTAGGTGTTAATATTAAGACAGGACTACTAAATGACTTGAAAAATCCAATAAATGGTTTTATGTTTAACAAAAGTTCATAAGGAGTCTTGTTGCTTTCTTTGACAATTAAAGTTCTATTTTACACAAAGCATGATGTGTTAACTGCTTCTGCCCAAAAGGTAATTGCCAGTTTAGCATTGGCTAGCATTGTTCTTGCTGCTTCAATCAGTGTTCTATTTCTTCTTTTAGCTACCTCATTTTGTTGAGGAGTTCTAATTGCACTGAATTGATGAGCAATGCCTTTGGTTGCACAAAAAGAACTTATATCTTCATTTTTAAATTATGTCCCATGATCATTTCTAATTGTTTTGACCTTATGATCAAGTTGGTTTTCAATTTTTGTGATAAAATCTTTTATTATTTGGGATACTTTGCTTTTATGAAGTAAAAAACAAAACCCATGTAAATCTTGAAAAGTCATCAATGATCACCAAACAATATTATTACTTTCCAATACTCATAACATGAGTTGGTCTAAAAAGATCGATAGGAAGTAGCTTCAATGGAGAATTGTTTGTGTTCAACAGCTTTGGCTTGTAGGAAGACTTATGTTATTTCCCTTTTAGGCACACTGAATAGTGATCAACAAAGTGAAATTCTTTTTGGGGTAAACTAATGACATGGTTTCCCTTGACCAATTTGTTCATGTTTTTAAAATTTGTGTATCCTAAACGTCTGTGCTAAAACTAAGACTCATCCAAAGATGCTTTTGATAGAAAACATGTTTCTTCTTTTGGTGTAGAAAAATTTAGGTTTAACACATAGGCGTTATTCTTCCTTGGGGTCTTTAAGACAACCCATTCTTCAAGAATTTGGAATTCTAGTTTCAGAAGGTAGCAATGAGTGTCGGTAACTAAGTTGAATATTTCTTGTCATAGATTTGAGACATGCTAAGAAGATTGAAATTCAGTTCTTCATAGTAGTTCACTCTATCAAAGCTCTGCATCCCATTTGTCATAGATCCTTCACCAGTGATTCTGCCACCTTGTGAATCTCCTCTGAATGCCACATTGGTTCCTTGTATATGCATGAAGTCATGAAGGAGGGAACGATCTCCAGTCATGTGTAGGGAGCATCTACTGTCCACGTACCATAAGTTATTGGACTTGTATGGATGACCCTGCAAGCATAAAAGAACTAATTAGAATATGGAACCCAAGCCATAATGGTCTTGGGCTTCCCGTTCCTATCCATGATAATAACTTCTTGGTACTTTCCTATGAACTGTGTCTTAGAGAGAGGTGTTCTGGGAGATTTCGGATGATAATTTGAATGTTTCATCTCATCAATTTCAACTAAAGAGTCAGAAGAATAATGAAACCTATGGTCCCTGTTTCTTTGAAGAAATCTGACCCATTTTTTATTATCAAACATAATTTTTTGTTTGTGAATATCATATGTTTGCTTGATGTTGTGATATTTGTTTTTTTGAATCTTCTTCAACTCTTTTATGTTACCCATGTCATTAACTGAGCTAGAAGTCCTAGATTGATTATTATGAAAATGACTTCTGATTTTTTGTTTCACAGATCATATTAGTGAGATGGGCTTGTTTTGGGGAATTCTCAACACTTTTTGCCTGAAGAAACAATCAGATGTATTATGGTTGGTCATATCACAGACTACACAGTATTCATTGAAATAGCACTTTTTTGTGGAATGATTGTTCATGTTATAAATAGAGCGGTATTGATTGAAAAATCACTTATTTGTTTTGTGATTAGACATATTTTTGTTTCTTGACTCTAATTTTGCTATTGTTGACTTAGTAGATTTATTTGTTCTCAACTATGTAACAACTTTTTATTCAAGGGAAGAAGTAAAATCAGCCTTTTTAGTAGTTGTTACACAACACTACTTTTGTTGACTATTTTAGGCTGATTTTGTTTCCCCATCCTTTTCTTGACTTCATGTTCAAACTGATTTACATGATTCCTATTGCAGATGTCAAAACCTACTCCTTGCTTTGATTGTGATGATTGAGGGTCTAACTGGATTTTTGTTTTTGAAATCAGTGAACTTTTGCTTTTCTTTGGCAGGAAACTTTATCTGATTTGCATGAATTTTTGGGAGATTTAATCTCATAATCAGAACTGCTTTCAGCAAAAGGTTTCACTAAAGCCACGACTTTCTTATTTTCTTTTGAAATCGCAGGTATAAATTTCACAAATGGGACAATGGCTTTGATTAGGCTTGTTGGTTTAATGACATTCACTATCTTGTCTGAACACTCCTTGATTTTAATTAGCTTACCTAATTTAATTTCTCCTCATTTGTTTCAATATAAACATTTGGTTTATTTTAAGGATTTGTGACTTGTTTTACTATTTATTTTGGTTCAATAGTGTTAGGTTCATTTTGCTCTTTGAGTGTGACAAATTCAAGCATGATAGTGTAGTTGTCATTGTAAGGTGGGGGACAAGAATTATACCCAATCCCAGTCATATCCTTGGGATCTTTTTGTGAATCTAGAATCTCTTGCAGCTTGAGTGAAGACATTTGAAACTTTTCAAGTTTCACTTCAGTAAGTGATTGTTCAATTTTTGATTGAGCTAACTTTTTAGTTAGTTTCTCATTCTCAGCTGCAAGAGTGTATTTTTCACCATGAAATTTTTCAATGTCAGAGATGAGTGATTAGATTTTAATTTAAAAGCCTTTAATTTATCTTTTAAGCATCTCTGACTTGACCTTTTCTTCTTTTATTTTAGCAGGCAATTTATGATTATGCTAACGATAACCTTGCAGTTCAGTAATGCATTTATTAGTACAAAGGTTCGATTTACCTCAGATGGCATAGGAGTTGGACCATCATTGATGTGAGCAATAAGTGCATGATTCTAAAATTGAGGCTTCACTTCCTCTGCATACGAACTCCAATCACACACATATTCTTATCTGATAACAAGGGCATTTGAAGATGCCTGACTGCTTCCATATGCTTGATTTGTTAGTTATGGCTGACTCTGGAATGGTTGTTGATGTTGTTGGTGATGATACTGTTGTTGTTGATTGTTAGAGTGAGAGCTTGTGCTTGGATGTGAAGTTGATTGACTTTGAGAATTCCTTGGGAAATTGTTGTTGTTTCTTCTAGGAGCATTACATTCTCTAGAGAAGTGGCCAGTCATACCATAGTTAAAACACTTTACCTTGGATTTCTCATATCCAAGATTGGTGTTTTCATTGAGGCTAAGCATTCTCCTTTTCCTGAAGAACTTCTTGGCTCTTATTGCAATCATAGCCATTTGCCACTGCATATCATTTCTTCCACATCATCTGGATCCATTTCTTCTAAATCTTCTTGGATCAAATAAGCAGAAGTGAGTCTACCTCCCAGGTAAGCTTCAAAGCTATCAACAAAGGCATTGAAAGTTACCTTTTGCTCTTCTAATCTTGGGTCTTCATAAGTAGTTGAGGGAGTTGTAGTGAAGCAATAATGATCTTGGGCCTTTTGCAATAATGATGTCCAAGGTGGTACCCTCTAGATCAAGAATGTTATTCAGCATTGTAACATTTTGTTTTCAATTTTCTGGAAGACTATGACGCATTTTCTTGTTTAGTTCTTTGACTTTGTATGTTACCCCCATGATCTCTAAATCATTCACCAGCTATATAAATCTATGCAGTTGTTTAGAGATTGACTCCCCCTTGGAGTGATAAAAGGTTTCAGATTGATTAACAAGCTTGTCCTTGTTAATTTCAGCCACTTCACTATTGCCTTCACACATTATCAGTAGTGCATCCCAAACAGCTTTAGCAATTCGATTCTAGTCTAGCCTTTTTAGCACACCCATTTTCAGTGCTTGAGTGAGTATAGAATAAACTTTGACATCAACTTTTATCTTCTTATAGTCATCATCATTAAGTATGAAATCCTCAATAGGTATTCTTGAGGTTTTGTATAACGTAGCCTGATCAGCAAACAATGTCACATGAATGTGAGGGCCTTTACATATTGAAATCCTATAGTCCGGGTCTACACCTGTAATATAATTCATGAATCTAATTTTCCATTGCTTAAACTTAGCTTTGTGTTTAAGCATGGGAGGTTTAAGAGTATGACCAAGTTTAGAGAAATTATGTGAATCTATTTTAATAAGTTGTTTTTAACTTGTTGAATAATGATTAGATTAATTGTTAAGTTCAACTAGTCCAATAATCCAAAACAGGCTTATGTATAACCAGATTTGCTAATGTTTATATGTTTCTACTATAATTTTTAAGATTTGAGCAACTCTTCATAGGTTTGTTTTTGAAGATGTGTACGGATGAACAGAGACTGTTGAAGAGTTTTTGTAGTTTTTCAACTTCTACACTAAGTAGAGGTAGTTGAACACTCTATTAGCAACTCAATCACCAGATCAATCGACTTCAGCTTAGATCTAGGCAGATCTGAAGAAGAACCGTGAGCCAAAGCTCTGATACCAATTGACTGGGTGTGAGAATGATATTCTCTGTTGATGTGAATCAACAAGGATCGAATATGATGACTGAATCAATGATTGTAAGGCGGAATCAAACAATCACTGAACATTGAATGCAAGAACTACTCATAAATGCTCTTTGTATTAGTGGAGGTGAAAACAGTTATAATGAATGCTAAGGTTTGAGCATTAAACAGTAACAAATCACCTAGTGAACATAAGACTAAACAAAATATTCTGATTGTCTATAATGTCTATCAATAGTCACCTCACATATGAGGTTTTCTATTCTATTTATAGGCTGACATGATATCTTTTACAAAATGACTAAACTACCCCTAACCTATACATTAGGGAACTAGTCTAAGTACCAAAGTCTTCATCAGCATTTCTTTTGTTGATCCGCATTGACTAATGCAGATGTGTTGATCTTCATCGGCATTTCTTGTTTCTTCTTTAGCGTTAGTGTTTGGTCATCAGCATTAACAAATGTGGATGAACAAACACTTATACGCATTTGTTGCTAGACATCCTTATAAGTAAATGCGGATGTACAACGTACTTCTTAGCATTTGTTTTGGCTATCAACATTTATTAATGCAAAAGAACAAACACTTGTCAGCATTTATTCTATGTTCATCCTCATATACAAATGCGGATGGCCAACACTTGTCTTCTATTCTCTTTGCAGATTCCTCATCTGTATTGGTTTTTGGACTTCTGGGATTTCTAGAAGAATAACCATTAACCCACTATTTGAATTCGCATGTATGATCCTTTCCGAGTCCAACAAGTTGTTCAAGGATAAACACAAGATGAAGGAAATGACTACATTGGTGTCTCTGCTCTTGTGACAAGACTTGAAGTTATTAGGATATTCTTGGCTTTTGCTACATGTATGGATTTCAAGGTCTACCAACTTGATGTCAAGTGTTTTTCATATATGGGGTGATTAATGAAGAGGTGTATGTCAAACAACCACCTAGCTTTGCAAACCTAAATCATCTTGATATTGTCTGAAGGCTTGCTAAATCTCTCTATGGGATGCACCAAGCTCCAAGGAAGTGATATCGACACTATCTTCGTATCTCTGTCAGCATGGCTACAAAGGGATAATCTCTACATCAAACAAACAGGAAATGACTTAATACTAGATCAAGTCTATGTAGATGACATTATCTTTGAGTCAACCACTCCAACGTTTTGCAAAGACTTTGAGAGGATCATGAAAAAATAGATTTGAAATTAGTGCCATGGGGAACTCAATTTTTTCTTAGAAATCAAGTGAAGCAAGTTGACAATGGTATCTTTATAAATCAATCAAAGTATGTATAATACATACTTACAAGATTCAACATGACTAAATGTAAGGTTACAAAAACACCCATAGCTAGAAACTACTCCCTTGGACCTGATCTTGATAGAAAGTGTGTAGATGAACACTTTTACAGGGCTATGATTGGGTCGCTTATGTACCTCATAGCTAGTAGGCCTGATATCATGTTTGCTACATGCATCTGTGCAAGATATCAAGCCAACCCCAAGATGTCACACTTGGTTGTTGTCAAGAGGATTTTTAGATATCTCAAAGGTGCTCCTAAACTAGGTCTTTGGTATCCAAATAATTCTGACTTCAATTTGTACGGCTATACCGATAGTGACTATACTGGTTGCAAGATGACCGCAAAGCCTACATCTTGTGGATGTTAATTCCTTGGTGGAAGGATAATCTCATGGCAATGCAAGAAACAATCCTTTATATCTACATCAACTGTTGAATCTGAATACATTAGTGTTGCTAGCTGTTGTGCTTGAGTGCTTTGGATTCAAAAATCAGATGTTGGACTATGCATTCAACTTCAAAGACACTCCAATCAAGATAGACAACAATAATGTTATTTCTATTACAGAGAATCATATGCAACACTCAATGACAAAATACATCAACATCAGGTATCATCTAATTAGAGATGATTTTGAATAGGAATTGATAAAACTAGTCAAAGTTAACACAAATGAACAATATCATGATTTGTTCATAAAGGCTTTTGTTGAATAGAGAATTAAATATCTTGTATTAGCTATTCGGGTGATTAACTTTGATTATATTTTCTTAAAACTTAATTCAAGACTATTTCTAAAACATGTGTGTCCTAAATTGTCTAAACTATTAGCTACATAAGCCTAGTTTTCTTTGGAAGACAATTTTTTTCAAATAATATTCCTTAGAATTCTGGAAATTTTATACATATATTCTTTTGGAAGACATTAATATTGTCTTCAAAAGAATATCATGTCTTTAAATCAGATAACTACTTATAAAAAAATTTACCTTCAGAAAAGAATTTGATATATCTTCCAAAGCAAAAATATACTTCTAAGTACTTACATGTGTTTGAAGGATAATTTTCTTCCGAAAGTAATTACGCCTCAGAAGATCTATTCCTTTAAGAATAAAACTTCGGGGTTTTAAATCTCTTTCGAAACGAAATATGTCTCAGAAGAGAAAATACTCTTAAGTATTTTTTTTCTTCTGAAGCTAATTTCCATAAAGCTAGGAATAAAGTCAAAATTGGCTTCGGAAGTTTTTGTAAAAACTTCCGAAGACAAAATACCTTCGGAAGATTTTTGACTTCCAAGAAAACTACCTTTTTAAACACCTTTTTTCAAATGTGGGACCATCATTCAAATCTCAAAGTTTATCCTTTTGCATTAACTTTGTCTTAAATCCATGTCATATATATACACCCAATGGTTCCCCTTTTTTCACTATCTTCTTCATCTACAAATTCTCTAACCTAAATTCACCCACAACCAACCTTGTTCTTATCTTCCTTCAGAACAAAGCTACCTCAAATGGCCAACCCTCACTTCAAAAACCAACCCGATTTCTACATTCACCTTCATAGGAAACATAATCAAGATGCTCTATTAGTCACGATGAATAAGAGGATTGTTTGGGATGTTCAGAAGTGATTCAGATAAAATTATGTTGGATAGTAGTTTAGGATTGCTTAAACCATCGATTAGGTTCCAATTAATTCGATTATTATTGAACTTTATATGACAAACGGTTCGAAGATTAATGTCGATCGGTTATCGAACTCTAACAACAGCATAACCGACTTAAATTGAAATTAACACACATCTAAGAGTTTAAAACAGTTCTAGGAAATGATTTGCATCGATTAAGTTTAAATTTCAAGGGTTACAGGTGGTTTGGGGGGTCGCCAGAGTCGGCCAGATGGTGGCCGGAGGGTGGCTGGAAAGACGGGGATAAAAAGAAAAGGGGGAAGGGTTTAGGTTTTAAAATATTAAACTTTTTTAATTTTTATTATTTTATTCAAGAATTTTTCATTTAAAGTTTCTAAATTTACATTAAGGCCCCTTGACTTCTTACAACCATAAGTCTATATAATTATATTAATATTATTATTATTTTTAGTGTTATTATTATTACTAAAATTACTTTATTATTATTATTACTTTATTATTATTATTATTATTATTTAACACATTTAGCTTTTAACTTTTAATTAACATAAAACAAAGGAGACAAGCATAAATAACCACAGTTTCATCAATGACAAAAAGGCCCTTACAAGAACATAATGAAGTGAACTTTCATTTAACGAAAACCATAAATGTTACAGTCTTACCAACTTTTAAGAATTTCGTCCCGAAATTAGAGATAGAATTAAGCAAACAAATGTAGGTATTTCTTCTTCATATGGTTCTCGCATTCCTAGGTAAATGCGAATTCACGCTTATTCTCCTAACAAACCTTGATGATTGGGGTGGTAGTGGTTCTAGTCTTCTTCATGATACGATCCATGATCTCAACAGGCTTCTAAGAAAAATGTAAGGACTCATCGATCTGGATGTCATCCAAAAGGACATGCAAACTTTCATCAGCCAAACATTTCCTCAAATTCGAGACATAGAAAACGGGATGAACCTTGCTAAGATCGGAAGGTAGTTCTAGTTTATAAGCCACTTACCCGACTCTTTTCACAATCTTAAAAGGTCCTACAAACCGTGAAGCTAATTTACCCTTCTTTCCAAAGTGAACGCTTCCCTTGCATGGTGAGACTTTAAGTAGAACCATATCCCCAACTTGGAATTTTAACGGCTTGTGTCTTTTATCCACCTAACTCTTTTGTCGACTTCTAGCCACTTCAAGATTTTTATGAACCATGAAAACTTTATCAGTCGCTTCTTGTATGAGTTCAGGACCAGTGATGAAATTTTCACCAATGTCCGTCCAACGAATTAGGGAACGACATTTGCGACTATAAAGTGTTTCGAAAGGTGCCATCTTGATACTCGAGTGGTAAGTATTATTATAAGAGAATTCCGCAAGTGGAAAATGCGTATCTTAGTCACCACCAAAGTCAATGACATAAAGGCACAACAAATCCTCCAAGGTTTGAATGGTTCACTCAGTTTGACCGTCCCTTTAGGGATGGTAAGTCGTGCTAAAATCCAGTTGAGTAACCAAGAGTTCTTGCATAGATGACAAAAAGTGCAAAATGAAATGAGTGTCTCGATCAGATATGATGTGCAAAGGTACATCATGATGAGTCTCAATCTCATCAATTTATATACGACCCAACCTTGATGTTTTGTAAGTGTCACGTATGGGTATGAAATGTGATGATTTGGTCAAATGATCAACAATCACCCGTATGCTGTCATGACCATGAGAGGTGCGACGTAGTTTTGTTATGAAATCCATGGATATATGTTCCCATTTCCACATAGGAATCTTGAGTTGTTCAAGCAATCCACTAGGACGTTGACGTTCAACCTTAACCTTTGTACACGCGAGACATTTGGCTGCGTAAGTTGCAATGTCTTTTTTCATTACAGGCCACCAATATTGCCCACGTAGATCCATATACATATTATCGAAACCAGGGTGAATTGAGTAACGAGTTTGATGAGTTTCATTCATGGTAAAGGTACGAAGGTTGTCATGATTTGGAACCCAATTCAATTTTAAAAGTACAACAATCAATTGGGTTTCATTTCTAGTTGAGCTCGAAGATTATGCTCTAACTGCTTGTTGACCCTCCAAGATGCAAGTCTCAATGTCATTCTCTATCCTTAGATTTTGTAGCAGCACTATAGTCTCATTAATATCCAGACGAATCTCTGTGTCAATTCTCCCAAAGTATCAAACCATTTTCGTCGATCACGAATTTCACGAAGCGAGACCATCTTGTTATGAACCTTACAACTTAGTGCATTGGCTACAACATTCGCCTTTCCAGGATGATAGTGGATGTCATAGTCATATTCACTAATCAACTCAACCCAATGACATTGTCTCATATTGAGATCCTTTTGATTGAAATCGTGTTGAGGCTTTTGTGATCGATGTAGACTATACATTGCATTCCATAAAGGTAATGCCTCCAAATTTTTAAGGCAAAAACCACATCACCATGTTAAAGATCATGGGTCATGTAATTCACCTCATGGACCTTTAGTTGTCTCGATGTATATGCTATGACTTGTCCTTGCTGCATAAGAATGCAACCAAGGCCTTGTCTAGATGCATCACAATATACAGTGAAGTCATCATTTCCATTGGGGAGGGTTAAGATAGGGGCATTACATAGCGTATGTTTTAACTTCTTAAAAGCTTCTTCTGGCTCAGAGCCCCACTGGAATGGTTTATGCTTTTGAGTTAGGGAAGTAAGCGGCTTTGCAATTCTAGAGAAATTGGCAATGAAACGCCGGTAGTAACCCGCTAGACCAAGATAAGAATGAACATTGGTTGGGGTTTTAGGAACACACCAATTTTTCATAGCCTCCATCTTTACAGGGTCAATGTGAACTCCTTGGCTATTCACCACATGTCCTAGAAATTGGACCTCCTTAAGTCAGAATTCGCACTTTGAAAACTTTGCGTACAGTTTTACTTTCTTTAACAGTTCAAGAACTTGTCGTAAGTGGAGTTCATGATCGGTTTTGGACTTTGAATAAATAAGTATGTCGTCTGTGAACATAATCACAAACTTGTCTAGATACGGCTTGCATACTCGATTCATAAGATCCATAATGACAACAGTAGCATTTGAATGCACTTCTCAAAACAAATGATTTCCGCATGATGTTTGGCCAATGCATGCTGATAATGACGTCAATACTTCCAAGTTTCATGAGAATAAGGTCAATAAGAAAGTCATGCTCGTAACTCAAGATACAATAACGAATAATGACATCAACGGTGATGGGTTCTCCATTGGCGACTTCAACGGTGAGAGGTTTTTCTAACTTCGTATGCGACTTGGCAAGTATAGGTTCAAAATCTAAAGAGTCAAAACTCTTATCGGCTCCCAAATCAAACAAAATATAAGCATAGGATTTATTAACAAGAAACATACCTATTTAGTGATAAATACGTTAAACGATACAAGTATAGCAACTGAAAACTTAGATACAAAGTTTAAGGTTGGATTTGACATACTGTTCACCACGTCGTTATTTGGTTATGGTTGATTTGTGTTAATATTGAAAGCACGATAGTGATTATGGTGGTTGCAATATGACTGCTAAGTCTACATCTAGGGGATATCAGTTTCTTGGTGGAAGGGTTGTCTCATGTAACACCTCGAAATTTTATTTAAACGAAAGGAAAAGGAAAGTAAGTGGAAGGAATAGAAATTGTGCACAAATGGAGGGGGGGAAGTGTACAAAGTACAAATCTTATTATTCTAAGATATTAAAGGGCATGGTCGCCCATATCAAAGCAGAAAACTGCTTTGCTCTCGGAGGAAGAAGAAGAGAGAGAGAGCCTGGTTCTAGAGAGAGAAAGAGGAAGAAGAAGCTAAAAAAGGTAAGTCTTCTCTTGTTTGAGCTCGGTTTCAGCTGGTTTCGAGTTCTTGACCGAACTTCTGGTTGTTTAGAGTTTGTTTTCGGGATTCAAGAGCTGAATCAAAGTGGGTCTTGAACTGGAAGAGTGTTGCTCAAAGGCTGCTCAAGGTGAGTTTCTAGAACCTCTTTTACAGATTTTTAACTGATTTAGGGCTATTATGCATACTAAGTAAACATTTTGAAAGAAACCATGGGTTTATAGCTTTATGTACGAATGTTGGATGTATGTATGCATGTTATAGTGCTGATTGTGGGTTAGTGATGATGTTTAGCATGCTCAGATGTCCTTAGTATGTTAGATCTGTGTTTGGGTATGCTTAGAATGATAATCGGGTGAAATTGGTAGCATAGAAAAGATTTCAGAATATTCTAATGAACACGAACAGTAGACCATGCTCCCAGAGGTGGCTCATGCGCCCAAACAGGTGTCCATGCATCCAACATGAGTGGCCAGACGCCCAAGTGTTGGCCATGCGGCCAAGGGTGGGTCATGCGCCCAAATAGTGGCCCATGCGCCCAGCATGTTGGCCCATGCGTCTAAGTATTAGCCATGCACCCAAGTATTGTCCATGCGCCTAAATAGTGCCCATGCACCCAAGTGATGAAAAGGCTAAGTGTGGACCATGTGCCTAAACAGTGCCCATGCGTCCAAGTGAATAAAAAGGCTAAGTATTGGCCATGCGCCTAAACAGTGCCCATGCGGCCAAGTGCTTGAAATGGCTAAGTGTTGGTGATGCGCCTGAACAGGGCAGAAACACCCAAACATTGCCCATGCGCCCAGACTGTTTTATAATTAGAATTTTATGCTCATGCGCATGGAAGGACCCATGTGCCCACTTTGGACTTGAGGTTTTCTAAGTGGATTTCAAGGGGTATTATGGGGAGATAGGCCTGGTTATGATGTGATGGCTTGTGTTTGATGTGTGTTATGCATGTATGATGTTGCCTGTATGGTGATGGTGTATGTTTGTGTTTATGTATGTTCCTTATTATATATGTATTTCTTCCCTTGGCTTTGCGTTGAACGTTAATAAATGTAATGGAAGTATTATGTAACGTAAAGTGGAAGATAATGAAAAGAGGAACGTAATGAATGAATGCATGCATGAATGAATGAATAAAAGAGAAAGTATTGAATGGCTTGCAAGCATATGTACGAGGTGAGCGACTCTGTGTCGCAACAGACTCGAAAGAGGTCCTTGCCGCGTGTCCCGGTACTGTGATAGTCTTCGGACATGAGTCGGGGGTTTATGAGCAGGCCTCGACACAGTATCAGCCTTCGGACATGAGTCGGGGGTATTGCATTAGACAGGATACAGATGGCGTACTCTGGTACTGTGTCAGTCTTTGGACATGAGTCGGGGGTTTGTGAGCAGGCCCCGGCATAATATCAGTCTACGGACATGAGTCGGGAGTATTGCATATGACGAAAGTGACGGATGATGAGATCCGTGTCGCGTATCCTGATACTGTGTCAGTCTTCGAACATGAGTCGGGGGTTTGTTTATCAGGCCCCGGCACAGTATCAGTCTTCGGACATGAGTCGGGGATATTGCATGAGACGAGATGATGAGGTGAGCGACTTTGTGTTGCAACAGACTCGGATAGAGTTCAATCTCTGTGATTGACTCTTATGGGATCTTTGTCGCGTATCCCGGTGTTGTGTCAGTCTTTAGACATGAGTCGGGGGTTTGTGTGCAGGCCCCGGCACAGCATCAGCTTTCGAGTATGAGATACTGCATGAGACAAGATTCGAGTAACAAAGAGTAATGAACGAAAGATAATGTATGAAAGAATGAACGGATGAATGAACATAAATGAATTATCATAATAAAGTACTGAACGGGATTCTCATCATTCGACCTCGGTAATCGTGGCTGAGTGCCATGAAGAGGGTAAAGTCTGACCGGATCTAGAAACAGAAGTGAACGATAATGTAATACATTGAATGAACAAAGTTAATCAACGTAATGGCTAAGATAATAATGATATTAACTGTATGTACGTATGATGCATGATCACGAACGGTTGTAAAGTATAGTATGCTTTTGAATGAAAAGTAAAGAACGGTTTTAACAAAAGTAAAGTATTTTATTCTAAAACTAGAACTCACTCAGAGTCGCTGACTTTTGTATGCATGATAGTTGGTAGGTTTATGTTGATGCTGTGGAGTTGCAAGCATGGATGCATGAGCTACTGGGAGCATTTTGAGGCTGGCATACGTATTATGACATGTCATGTATTTTGAGATGAAAACTAATGGTGTAAATGACATGTTTTAGTTATAAATGAAAGTTTTAAAATTCTGCTGCAAAATTGATGTATGTTTTCTAATGTTTTATGTGCGTTGAACCACCATCTGTAAGCGTCCCGGGAACGGGGCCTTAAAAGTTGGTTTCAGAGCAAAAATTTAAGTGAATTGGGTAAATATTTTGAAAAACCTAATTTTAAACTAAGAATGGGACTAAAAGGAAAAGGGATGCCAGTCCTAGTAGCTACGTGCCTGCAGGTAAAGGTTTTATGTAAACGTTTTATGTAAGTTAATGTGAACCGGCATTATGTGCGCATGTTATGTGGCTTGTGTGCTATTGTGTAGATTTAGATACTGATGTAGTTAGGATAGGAAATGCTTGGGGTATGAAGAGTAAAGTAAGTGGCTAATCACAACTGGCCACTGTAATTAGGGACTTACAATACTTGAGATAAACTGAGTTATAACCTTGAATGACCGCGTTAGTGTTTGAATCTTATAGTGTGTTAGAAGATGGTTGGCGGTAGATCTTCGAAAGCTTCACGAGGTGGAGGTGGTGTGGACGTGGTGCCGAACCACGGGTCATAAGTGGAAGGACTAGGGCTGAAAGAGTAGCCCATGAGGAACCTGAGACCCCTCATCAGGAGGGCGGTGATGAGAATGCTAATCAGAGAGCCTCGATGAGAAAGACGGTCAGGGAGGAAGTGCATCAGGTTATGCAGACGATCCTACCGTCTGTGGTGACCGAAGTTATGAAGGTTGTTAAAGATGGGGAGAGACAGGAAAGGGGTAGATCTTCGGGCGAAAGAAGATGACCCGAGACTTAAACGGTTTTCTTCGATGACGAAGAGGACGAAGAGGAAGAGCCTACGCTGGAGGCAGCATGAGGCTGTAACTATAGGGCGTTTCAACGATGCAAGCCCCGAACTTTTGATGGGAACGGCACTGCTGCTACTGCTCACCGATGGGTGAGAGAGATGGAGGTGGTATCGAATATCAGCAAGTGCCGGGAGGATCAGAAAGTAAAGTTTGCTGCCAATCCTTTTATGGACTCGGCTCTGTGCTGGTGGGATAATATAGTATAAGCCGAGGGTAGCAGAGCTATTGGAAGAATGAAATGGTCGGAGTTGAAGAAGCTGGTGATTGAAGAATTTTGTCCTCATCGTGATATGGATAAAGTTGAAAGGGAATTCCTGCAACTGGAGGCGAGAACCCTGACACATCAACAGTACACCACGAAGTTCAACGAGATGGCACCTCTGGTGCCGGATCAGGTGTCACCTCTTTCGCGAAAGACCAAGAGGTATATTCAGGGCTTGCCGGCGGACATCCGTAGGCACATGATCGCCGCCCGACCGAGCACGTTTAGGTCGGAAGTTGACTTGGTGGGAAGATTGTACGACGAGCGAGGGGCGATGGCGATGACAGAGGAAGGGGAGGAGCGAGCCTATGTTAAGAAGGGGAAAGGGAGGCGAGACAATAATGGTGGATTTGAGTATGGAGGTACGGCGTCGAGGGACAATGATCGGAGGAAAATGGAAAGAAAAGGAGAGATTTGCAACAAGTGTGGCAGAGGCCATGAGGGGGAGTGCAAGTGGGGACTGAACGTTTGTTTTTAGTGTGGAAAGGAGGGCCACAGAGCGAGGGACTGTCAAATGGCTAAATGCTACGACTGTGGCAAGACATGACACATGAGCAGAGACTACAAGAAGTCGAGGGTAGGATGTTCCGGTACGAGGAAGGAGAACATAGGGTGAAGGCTAGAGCCTTCGCTATGACCGGGAGGAGGCTAGGTCAGACTCCGAGGTAACGTCAGGTACGTTCTTGCAAGTTTAGATTTATGCATCTATGCTTTAATTGTGACGTTTGTAGTAGTTTTGTTGCCGCTATTTTCTGTAATGTTGCACGTTAGGGGTAGGAAGATCGATTAGCCCTTCTATGTAAGCTATTAGTAAGTCTACCAGGTTACCTAATACCCTAGAGGATTGCGCGATAGAACTGAGAGAGAGCGCTTGTTCCTGCTAGGCTGTTCAAGACAAACATAGGTAGGCAGACATGCATCTCCGGGTAAGTTGATCAGTAATCTATGACTTAAACCCCAAGTGTTGCAAGAAGATGGATTGCTCGACCGTGCACGACCATAGTTCGGTGATGACCTACGACAATGAAGTATGAGGAAGGCTTCGACCAGGAAAGCAGATTGCTTGATTTGAGAATCGAGTAAAGCTAATATTAAAGTGTGGAGGGACATTCTCAGTTGTTGCCCAGGTAGGAGAAGTGGCACATCAACTGGAGCTACCTGATGAGTTAAGTGGAATTCATCTGTTATTCCATGCATGTCGCCTAGGAAAGAGCTCAACCGATGAGAATATGATCATGCTACTAGAGAATACTAAGATGGACAGAGTATCCAACCACGAGGGCAACTGATGACCATTACTAATAAGAAGGAGAGAATAAACTAAGGAGGATGATGGTTTCACTTGTGCGGGTGCAGTGAAGCCTAAAGGAATCTAAGTTTAAATGCAAGATCAAAGAAGAGGTGAGATAGTGTTACCCGTAACTGTTCAAGAAGCGACAGGTTACGGGGACGAAACCTCTTTAAGGGGGTAGACTTTTAACACCCTAAAATTTATTTAAACAAAAGGAAAAGGAAAGTAAGTGGAAGGAATAGAAATTGTGCACAAATGGAGGGGGAAAAGTGTACAAAGTACAAATCTTATTATTTTAAGATATTAAAGGGCATGGTCGCCCATATCAAAGCAGAAAGTTGCTTTGCTCTCGGAGGAAGAAGAAGAGAGAGAAAGCCCGGTTCTAGAGAGAGAAAGCCCGGTTCTAGAGAGAGAAAGGGGAAGAAGAAGCTGAAAAAGGTAAGTCTTCTCTTGTTTGAGCTCGGTTCAGCAGGGTTTCGAGTTCTTGACCGAATATCTGGTTGTTTAGAGTTTGTTTTCGGGATTCAAGAGCTGAATCGAATTGGGTCTTGAACTGGAAGAGTGTTGCTCAAAGGCTGCTCAAGGTGAGTTTCTAGAACCCCTCTTTTACTGATTTTTAACTGATTTGGGGCTATTATGCATAGTAAGTAAACATTTTGAAAGAAACCCGGGGTTTACAGCTTTATGAACAAATGTTGGATGTATGTATGCATGTTATAGTGCTGATTGTGGGTTACTGATGATGTTTAGCATGCTTAGATGGCCTTGGTATGTTAGATTTGTGTTTGGGTATGCTAAGAATGAAAATCGGGTGAAATTGGTAGCATAGAAAAGATTTCAGAATGTTCTGATGAACATGAATAGTAGACCATGCGCCCAGAGGTGGCTCATGCGCCCAAACAGTTGTCCATGCGTCCAGCATGAGTGGCCAGACGCCCAAGTGTTGGCCATGTGCCCAAGGGTGGGTCATGCGCCCAAATAGTGGCCCATGAGCCCAGCATGTTGGCCCATGCATCTAAGTATTGGCCATGCGCCCAAGTGTTAGCCATGCGCCTAAATAGTGCCCATGCGCCCAAGTGATGAAAAGGCTAAGTGTGGACCATGCGCCTAAACAGTGCCCATGCGTCCAAGTGAATAAAACGGCTAAGTATTGGCCATGCGCCTAAACAGTGCCCATGTGCCCAAGTGCTGAAAATGGTTAAGTGTTGGTGATGCGCCTGAACAGGGTAGAAACGCCCAAACAGTGCCCATGTGCCCAGACTGTTTTATACTTAGAATTTTATGCTCATGCGCCTGGAAGGACCCATGCGCCCACTTTGGACTTGAGGTTTTCTAAGTGGATTTCAAGGGGTATTATGGAGGGATAGGTCTGGTTATGATGTGATGGCTTGTGTTTGATGTGTGTTATGCATGTATGATGTTGCATGTATGGTGATGGTGTATGTTTATGTTTATGTATGTTCCTTATTATATATGTATGTCTTCCTTTCGCTTTGCGTTGAACGTTAATAAATGTAATGGAAGTATTATGTAATGTAAAGTGGAAGATAATGAAAAGTGGAACGTAATGAATGAATGAATGCATGAATGAATGAATAAAAGAGAAAGTATTGAATGGCTTGCAAGCATATGTATGAGGTGAGCGACTCTATGTAGCAATAGACTCGAAAGAGGTCCTTGTCGCGTATCCCGGTACTGTGTCAGTCTTCGGACATGAGTCGGGGGTTTGTGAGGAGGCCCCGACATAGTATCAGCCTTCGGACATGAGTCGGGATATTGCATTAGACAGGATACAGATGGCATACTCCGGTACTGTGTCAGTCTTCGGACATGAGTTGGGGGTTTGTGAGCAGGCCCCGGCATAGTATCAGTCTTCGGACATGAGTCGGGAGTATTGCATATGATGAAAGTGACGGATGATAAGATCCGTGTCGCGTATCCCGATACTGTGTCAGTCTTCGGAAATGAGTCGGGGGTTTGTTTATCAGGCCCCGGCACAGTATCAGTCTTCGGACATGAGTCGGGGATATTGCAAGAGACGAGATAATGAGGTGAGCGACTTTGTGTTGCAACAGAATCGGATAGAGTTCAATCTCTGTGATTGACTCATATGGGATCTTTGTCGCGTATCCCAGTGCTGTGTCAGTCTTCGGACATGAGTCGGGGGTTTGTGAGCGAGCCCCGGCACAGCATCAGCTTTCGAGCATGAGATACTGCATGAGACAAGATTCGAGTAACAAAGAGTAATGAATGAAAGATAATGTATGAAAGAACGAATGGATGAATGAACGCAAATGAATTATCGTAGTAAAGTACTAAACAGGTTCCTCATCATTCGACCTCAGTAATCGTGGCTGAGTGCCACGAAGAGGGTAAAGTCTGACCGGATCTAGAAACAGAAGTGAACGATAATGTAATACGTTGAATGAACAAAGTTAATGAACGTAATGGCTAAGATAATAATGATATTATCTGTATGTACGTATGATGCATGATCACGAACAGTTGTAAAGTATAGTATGCTTTTGAAAGAAAAGTAAAGAGCGGCTTTAACGAAAGTAAAGTATTTTATTATAAAACTAGAACTCACTTAGCATCGCTGACTTTTGTATGCATGATAGTTGGCAGGTTTATGTTGATGCTGAGGAGTTGCAGGCATGGATGCATGAGCTACTGGGAGCATTTTGAGGCTGGCATCCGTATTTTGACATGTCATGTATTTTGAGATGAAAACTAATGTTGTAAATGACATGTTTTAGTTATAAATGAAAGTTTTAAATTCCGCTGCAAAATTAATGTATGTTTTCTAATGTTTTATGTGCGATGAACCACCAGCTGTAAGCGTCCCGGGAATGAGGCCTTACATCTCATGGCAATGCAAGAAACAATCTTGTGTCTCTACATCAACTGCTGAAGTTGAATACATTGCTTGTGTAAGCTGTTGTGCTCAAGTGCTTTGGATTCAGAATCAGATGCTTGACTATGGATTAAATTTCAAGGTGACTCCCATTCACATAGAGAATAACAGTGCTATCTCTAGCATAGAGAATCTTGTGCAGCACTCAAGGACAAAAACATCAATATAAGGTATTATTTAATTAGAGATAGCTTTCAAAAGGGATTAATTAAACTAGTTAAAGTTAACACAAATGAACAATATGCTGATCTATTTACAAAAGCCTTTTATGAACAGAGATTTAGGTATCTTATATCAGCTATTGGGATGATTAACTTTGAGTAGCTTTTTCTTTAAATTAATTCATATTATTTCTTAAAATCTGTGTGTCCTAAGTTGTCTAATTTATCACCTTCATAAGCTCTTGATTTTCTCTAAATAACAAATCTTTTGAAGACTTTCCGTAGAATTTTAAAAAAATCTTGATCCTTCGGAAGATATAATTTTATATTCGGAAGAAACTTATGCCTTCAACACAAATAACTGTCTAAGTGATTTTCCTTCGGAAGAAATTTTTGAAATATCTTCCGAAGCTTAAAACCTCTCTTAGGCATTTATATGTTTTCAAGGACAATTTCCTTCCGAAGCAAATTAACTCTCAGAAGCTTTGTTCTGTTGAACAAATCGTCCAAGTCTTAATTATCTTCCGATGCAATTTTTTTCGAAACTCTTACGAAATTCTTCCGAAGTTATTTTGGCTTTGGAAGCTTTTTCATTAAAAAAAATTCCAAAGACAATTTACCTTTGGATGCTTTTTCGACTTCCAAGAAAACTACTTTTGAGCAAAAAGCAAACTACTTTTTTAGGGGTGGGACCGACATCCGGATTTCAAAGTTTATACTATTTTATTAACTTTGTCTTCAATCCTTTTCACATATAAACCCAACAGTTCCCCCGTTTCTATCATCTTCATCTTTCCTCCAAACCTAAATTCCGAAATTTTTCTCTGAAACTGCCTTCGTTCATCTTTACTTCACCTTTAAGCTTTCTCAAAATGGCCAACCTTAACCGAAGAAATGACCCAGATTTCTCCATGCAGTTACACAGGCAACACAATCAGGTTGCTTTGTTAAACTCTGAGAAAGATCAACACTTTTTAGAGGTTTGTCAATTCTGGCTCTGTTTAACTACTTCACCTCCCTTTCCATTGATCCTATTCTTTATGAGGATCATTTACTTGATTTTTGGAAAACCTATCAAGAGGTTGCTCTAGATGGGGAGAAGGAATTGTCTGCTACGGTGCAAGGTATGACAATCTTCATCACTCCAGCTATCATAAATGCTCATCTACAGCTGGATGATGAGGAAGGTGAGTTACCTTTCCAAAAGAAGCTATTAACCGGTCCTTCCAGCAGATGGGCTATGAAGTGGATTTCTCTGTAAAGACCTTCAGGAAAGGGAAGGTCTCATCCCAGTGGAAGTACTTACTACATGTGGTCATCCAAAGCTTACCCAACAAGCATGGGGGTTGGGACCAGATTCCTGAAGATCTCTCCTTCATAATGCATGGGATGGTTTAGGGGGTCAAGTTCAGGTACTCTCAATTTGTTTATACAAATCTACTTGCTAACTTGGACTCCTTAAAGTATACATGTTTCCTAGATATGTTCAATACATTCTTAATTGTGAACTGGGCTCACAGTTGAGGGAAACAGGTAATATTCTTAAATTAGGACAGATGAAGCCTGACATCTTTACAAATTTAAAGAAGCCGACTGTTGGCTTCTCAGGGGTAGAAAAAACCCTTGTCCAAAAAATGTAGAGCTCAATGCTCAAGGTGACAACCTAGCAACACAAGCTAGTGTTGAACCCAAACCTTCTACATCTCAACCACCAAAACAACCAAATCACCCTCACCTACCAAAGAAAATCCAAACGAACCCCTGCTCAAGCTATTGAGTCGATGCAGGCCCCCGTATATTTACCCATATAAGAGGAAGTGGATACTGGAGCTCCTACTTCTCCTAAGGAGCAAACCACTCCATTACTTCAAAGATTAGTGTTGAGGTACCTCATGCTTAGCCTGATGAGCTTATAAGCCTAACTGCCTTAAGCCTTCACTTTGAGTCTCAACACCCAAGTGAACAACCTTCAAGGGATAGCTACCATCCCCAGCCTTTAGACTTAAACCAACCCATTCCCAACCTTGACTTTTATACTGATGAAAACTTAGGTTTCAGTGAGTACCATGAGTCTCTCTACTACTCCACTTCGCAAAGAGAGATGAGTGCTCTTGAGTCACCTATGACTAGCCCACATCAGTCACCTATCATTAAGGTGGATACTTTTGAGCCTGTTTAGGATATTCATATGGAAGAGGCTCTCACTTCAGAAAGTGATTACATAATTAAGACCTCAACCATGGCAACTCAGTCCATTAACACTTCAACTGAAGTTTTCAGTGAGCAGAGGAAACCAGCAGCCAAGAACTTCATGTTGGTGGTGAGAGAGAAGACTTTGGTTAAATTCTTTCATCCCCCTATGATTCTTCTGATAAAGATAAGGGGAATATGAGGCTAAAGGTGCAAAAACTGTCAAAAACATGCACCTATCTAGTCTCCAAGGTTAGTCATCTTTAATCTCAGGTGACTACCTTGCAAAACAAGATCAAGGATCAGCAACTTGAGATATCTTATCTTAAGGAACAACTAGATGGGAGACCTTTAAGAAGAGCTCAACCAAGAACACAAGAACCTGTGAATATGGTTGACCTAACCTCTAGCTCACCTATGCAAGTGGGTGATGCTACCAAAAAGGGGGAGAAAGTCATCGTAGACATAGAACCTGGGAGTTCTTCACAGATCATGGACATTGAGGACTCACCATCCTCACTTGTAATTTTCCATACTCAGCAACTTCCTCAAGTTCATATTGATGTGGACTCAATAGAATCATATATTTAGAGTCTTTTTTAGAAAGGTATACCAAACTTCCAATTACATCATAAGGTGGATGTATGATGCAGACAGCAGAGCCCTTATTCTTCAAAGAGTTCAAGCGCAGCAAGAAGTTTTTAATATTCAGGCCTTGAACTTCTATGAAAGTCTGACCTTGTCAGCATGCCACTTGTTAACCAAAGCCAATCTAGACAAGCTGATAGGTTGGCTCAAAGGATTCAAGAAAGCATCACTGCAGAGTTTGGCTTCAGAAGGAGACTAAGGAAATTAGGTAATATCATTGGTCAACTGGACGTTGAGGCAGACCTAAGATTAGCTTCATAGGGGAAACCTTGACTAAAGGCCTAGTGGTAGAACCTGAGAGCCTTGTCTCACCATCAACTGCTACAGAGATTCATTCCCTTGATGAGACACCTGCTGGTGAAGGTGCATCTCAACCTCTCTTTCGACGAAGCTTGGAAGCTACACCAAGCAATGAAGGCCAAAGCTCTCTCCATCGTGAGTCACAAAGGTCTGTAAGTGACAAAGGGAAAAGAAAAATGACTTCTAAGGATATTAAGGAGGAGGAGAGAGAGAAAGAGGAAAAGGAAGCTAGGGGAGAGAGTTCCTCTACTAGGTTTGGAAGATTCATGGAAGCTGCTATAAGGGTTACCCCATGCCAAACACTCAGGATGATGAGTTGAGGGCAGTCAGGATCAACTACTTGCAGACTAGGAACTATGACATTGATGATATCATCTCCCTCCCCTTAGATGAACTAAATGAACTGAATGATATGGAATTTTCAAAGGAAAGAAAGGAGGCAGAGGATGCAAAATTACTTCTTCAAATCAAAGAAGAAAGAAGATAGAAAGGACTCTATAAGCATGTGCCTACTCTCTCCCCAGTTCAAGAAAATCTTGTACATGAGGGTATGGCTCCACAAGAACCTCAGGTAGATAAAGAAAGTGATAGGATCAACATGATCAACTACCTGAGTGCCACAGGTCTCTATCAGGCTGCTGCACTTCTTCCCTTACCCTTTGATTACATTGAGTTTGAGTATCTGAAACAGCTTGAACTTCAGTTAGTCAAAAAAAGAAAGACTATTAAAAGGAAGTTAAGGGAAGAGGCTGCAAAGTCAAGAGCCATCATCCTGAAAAACATGAAGAAGTATGCTAATAGGCAGAGGATGATGAGCTTGTTGAAGTTGTATGGATCCTCGGAAGGAGACTTGGACCTATGTCTCTGTCCATTATGGATGAGCATATTAGGGTGATCAAGTAGAAGATTCAAAAAGGTAAACTTGTTGACTTACACTCCTACCAAGTTAGGTCCCTCAGGAAGTGGAGATAAGGTTTAACCATTTGAGGCAACACAACCTGAATCTACTGTTGAGCCTCAGCAAGCTTCCATTTCTGATCCACAGCAGGGTTCTGTCCCCTCTAAATTTGAACCTGTGAGAGAGGAAAACCCAACTAAGAAAGACAAAAAAGATCAATCAGGTCTTGTAGGCCAGTCTTCTCAGTTAAAAGGTTCAAAGAGGAGAAAAAGGATGGCTTCCAAACCAAAGCCAAAGAAGAAGAAGAAGAAAGAAACATCCATCTCCAAACCTCAGGATGAGTTAGAACATCTTGAGGATGTGCAACAAGAGGATGCTCCACCAACTCCAATTCAAGTAGCTCCTCTAGCATCAGGAGGACCCATCTTGTCTTGAACATACACTACAAATCCAGAAAGATGGCATGTCATAAGAGATCAAGGTGTTCAAAATGTCTACACATGGCAGGACATGTTCAATCTACCTTTTCATGATCTCTTTGACATGAGAAGACACTATGAGAGTCTAAGTGATCCTGATCATCTTATGAAGAAAGGGATGGTCATTATCATGATGAAGATTGTTGATATATGAAGTCTTCAAGTGTTTTGGTAGTATCAGCCTAGAGAGAGTTTGTAAGGTTTAAATATAAGGCTGATGCAACCCAAAACACCCAAAAGTCTCTCCTGCATGCATGCATAACCGTACTGAAGTGGAATGCTTCAGAAGTTTCACACTCTGCCTTATAAAATACTCTAATTATGAAATCTTCTGAATCCAAGACCAATATTTTCCGAAGTGAATGATGAAGTCTTCTGAAGCTTCAAGGACAAAGTCTTCCGAAGCCAACACTTGAAGACATATTTCTTCCGAAAAATTTTGAACATATGCTTTATCTAATGTACCTTTTTCATAAAGTTGGACCCCTTTCTGCTGCAACACTAATAAGATGCCAACATTACATAAGTGGTGAAATGTCCATGCTTTTGGTAACTGTACATTGAGGTCTTGAGTTTGTAACTTTCTACTTTATGTACTTTATCCTTTTTGTAATATAGTAGGATATGAGCTGTGGCATGTCATAGTCACTATTTAAAAGGCAATCTGCCTTTTGACTGTACATTGATTTTGTTGCCTAGATCATGTATCTAGCTGGCCTTCAAAGTATGGCTGCCTGTAGGTTGTAGTATAAGTATCTCTAGTCCTTTGTATATTAAACATTACTTTGTAAACAGTTGTATGGAACTAGAGAACAATATACATCAATCTTGAAAACCGTCTACTTGTGTTGTTCTTATTTTGTCTCTTATATACTGTGTTTCTTAGTTCTCATTAAAACTAGTTTTTAGTTCCCCATTTGATCTATTAAGTGTTGTTGCACACTCTCCTCTTTGTGTTGTTGTCTTGTAAGAAAGTACCCTTTAACAGTCCTTGAAAACTATTAACTTCTGCTTAAAGCTGACCCACTTTTCCCTGCAACTCTAAAGACTCATCAACTTGTATAAGTTGATGAAAATGTCCATGCTTTTACAACTGTAGATTAAGATTTGAAGTCTGTAACTTTCTACTTTGTACCTTTTATCCTATGTGTAATATATTAGGATGTGAACTATGACATGCCATAGTCACAAGTCAAAAGGCAATCTGCCTTTTGACTATACATTGATCTTGTTGTCTAAATTAATGTTTGCAGCTAATTTTCAAAGTATAGCCGGTTGTATGATTTATTATAAAGTATCTCAGGTTCTTGAATTTTATCTGATGCTTTGTAACACTTGTAATAGAACTAAGAGCAATATACGACATTCTTGAAAACCATACTTATAATGTTCTTATTCTTTTGTTTTGTCTCATTATTTTCTTGTGTTCTTAGTATCTTCTATACAAATCTGATTCCCTAATTGATATGTTAAGTGTTCTAACATTCTCTCATTATGAGACTGATTGTATTGACCACCCTTAACCGGTCCTGTATAATACATATTAGAAGAATAAGATGGTAATTTTATTCAAAGTGTAATATATCTATAAACATTTTAAGCATACAATACAAATGTTTTATACAATAGTTCCATTTTTGCCCAATTTATTTCATATTATTTACTTAATAATATGATATTATTTAATTTATTTCTTCTATAATTTATTAACTTCTTCTAATTATTGTAATTTTTAATACATTATTACAATATAATTATTATTTAAAATAACATAAATTTATATTAATTTATATTTACTAATTAAAATTTTATAACTAAATACTATTTAAATTTAGTATTATTTTATTTAAATATTTAAGTATATATATATATATAATAACTGTAATACTAATATTTTCTAAGGGCATATTGTGAGTTTAATAATTTTTCTATATATTTATATATATCTTTTATAATAAAAGTGAAAGAAAGATAGAATAAAAATGAATAAAAACACTCATATGAAAAGTAATGCTTAAATTTCAAAATATTAACCATTTTATTACATTTATGTCCTTAAAATAAAGTATAACATATGATTCTTATAACACAAATGTTAAAACATATACACGTGGCCAAATAAAACCGTCATTTATTTTCAATGTCGTTTGTTTATTGCGATTGGGCACTAATCATCTTCCTCTTTCCCTAGACTGTTGTTAACAACTCAATAACAATCAAGATGGAAATTTTTTTTGATAATTTTTCCATTAACTTTCTTCGATTTATACAAATCACCACTGAAATTTGCCTCTGATCATCATAAAAGTCAACCTATATTAACAAAACGAAACCCGCCTCCCAAAAATCTAAGTAATAAGTGTTTTCCGATCACAAATATCACTCATGATTTTACTAATCTTGTTAGGATAATATAGTTGTCTAAAAGACTTTAGTAATATAAGTAAGTGTTTTCTATGATTCAATTTTATTTCAATAATTTTATTTTATTTTTTAATTTACGTTTAACGCACCAATCCGATACTAATTAAAATCGAATTCCTAAGAAATTACGTAAGAGCCGTACCGTCATAGACATTTTCATTTGTTAATAGGTGAAGAATGAAGATAGATACGTAATGCGTAAGGATAAAAGAAAAAAAACGTTATATAAGACGATGATAGTTAAATAAAGAAATCCAAAATTTTAAAAGGTATTAAATAGTGATTCTCCATCAACCCACTAAAATAAAGTGGAAGATGAATTATTGATGGATAGTGTGCCACTTTTCGGGAGCCTTCGGTAAACTGTATTAAAACATATTATTAAAACTGTATTATTAAAACTGTATTATTAAAACTGTATTAGCTTTATTTTGTTGTTTTTCTCTTTTAAATTAATCACCACATTTAAATTTTTTCAGGACTTCTAACCGCATTCCTTTCTCCCTATGGTTTTTAGTTTTTCTTTTTTCTTTCTTTAGCTTTTCTCTTCTTTATCATTGTTTAACCAGATTTTAAATTTTATTTTTCATAAACTCTAGTAGTTTTTCATTATTTTTTTTTAGTTTTTTAAATTTTGTAACCATGTTACATCGATGTTTGAAAACACAATCATGATTTACAAATATAACTACGGAAACACTATAAATTTCTTCACCCGTTATTTATCTGCATTTCAAACTATACAACCATGATTTATGATTTTAAGTACAAATAAAATAACAACACCGTATGTATACCTGATGCGAAGTGCGGGAACAATCTAGTTATTGGAATAACTGAAAAGCAAAAAAAATTAAACCATCATGTTATGTTTCCACATATAATTGGAGTCTTATATTATTCATTGTTGGTTTCAATTTTGGCATAAAACATTACAAGACCATGTTTTGTAATTTCCAGTCTTTTCTTTAGCAACAAACTAATTTCCTCCTACTTTTAAACCCCTCGAGCTCTTGAAGAGGTACATCATTTTATACATATAGGAGTCGTTATATGAAAAAAAAACTACAAGAATCTGACCCTATCCCGACTAGACCTACGGCGACGACATGGTTTCGTCACTATAGGTCATCCTATCGCGACGACATGTCGTCGCTATAGGGTGGATTTGATTTTTGGCTACTAAAGATCTATAGCGACAACCTTTTGTTGCCTTAGATGCAACCTATCACGATGACACCAAAAAAATTGATCCACTAGACCCACTTTATTAAACAGACAGTAATCAGTTGATTTGTTCAAAGCTTTTAATCAAACAGGTTGTGTTTGATTTATTTCGATTAAGCTTTTTATTAAACCGTTTTTAAGCATTTACATTTTACAAGGTTAACCTGTCAACAAATTTACAACTCATAAGATAAACTTACAACCCGTTTACATTTTTATTACAATCCATTTACAGCCTATAACTTATTTATAATCTGTCAACATGTTTGAATCGTTTGTATAAACGAGTAACATTTAGATTTTATCAATGATACAAGTAAATATATCCCTCCAACCGGATGTCGATTGCTACCAATTACAAATATCCTTCTTTTACTTATAGTTAATTTGATAAAAGAAAAAAAGGATAAAAAGACTAATTTATTTATTACTAACCTGCTGGTTTATATGTTATTGGTTTGTACAAATCTGTTTTTTAGCAATATTTTGAATATTACTACAATCTGCACTCTACACGGTATAAACTTCAAACATTTTGGTTGTGAGGCACATTACATACATACATCAGAGCGTCCCTTTGAAGAAGTTTATAGATATTAGTTCGTTGAAAACTCTGAGTTAATATAGTTTAAGCTTGATGGCCTTTTTCTCAAATATGGAAGTTGAGTTTGAACCGAAGGTAGCTTACTCCTATAAAAACTCGAGTTGATTTAACTAATGTAGGTTGGCTTCTATTCTTTTTTCACTGTAAAATAAAAGATCGATTTAATTTTGAAGCAATTTTTTTCTTGGGATGAATGTAATTAAGGTTTGACCTTACCTTTGGAGTGAGATATTAGGGGTATGTTTGTCTTTTTAGATTTAAATTCTTTTATATGTTGATAGTTTGATACTGTATTATTTGATTTAAAATTGTAGTTAAATTTATATGAGGCTTTTACTAAGAAAAGTATGCAAAACTACAAAATACATATATACGTACATACGTAATACAATTCTGTTCATTTGTTTAAACTAGTGTCAAGACCTTCGTGTTGCTACGCGAGTACAAGGGCACAAACCATACGTGTGAAAAACCTTGCATTAAAGGTATGTAGGGGTGTTCATTTTCAGATATCCGAAATTTCGGATAGTGGATTTCACTATCCGAATCCGAATCCGAAATTTGGGATATCCGATTTTCGGATATCCGAAATTTCGGATTCGGATTCGGATATCCGTTCAGATATCCGAATTTGAAAAAAAAGTTGTATTATTTGATAAATTTTATAAAAATATAATAAATTTTATTGAAATTTATTTCATATATCTAAAGTATTTATTAAAATATTCAAAATATTTGAAAATATCTAAAATATTTAATTTATATTTAATATTTTTTAAGATTTTATAAATATATTTTGGATATTTGAGATATCCGAATCACTATCTGAATCCGAATCCGAAATTTTGGATATCCGAATTTCGAATTTTCGAATATTTCGGATTCGATTTTGGATTCGGATATTTTTTAACACCCCTAAATGTATGAATAATAAAGCCCACAAAATTTTATCTGAAAATATAAAACCTTCACAAAACTATGTGATGTTGCAATACCATAGATATTATTTAAAACTTAATATGAAGAATGAAATCCGTTGAGAAAATTAACAATGGAGCGCTGAAAAAAAATAGTCACATAACAACGGAAACAAAACCAAATAGTTTAAAGCAATAACATTGATAAAAGTAAGCAAGTACAGATTCAAATTTTACAAAAAACCATATGTTAAAAGTTGGAGAGAAAATATGAAAATATAAAAAAAATTCAAAAACTTGAATCAATTTTGAAGACTTTTACTTTTTGTGCGTTATTAACATGTAGATTTTAACATAAAATTTCGTTTTAAATTAAATGTACCCTACAAATTTAGATAAAAAATAAATATGTTGTAATAGTATATGGGAAATTTTATAAAACATAAATTTCGAATTTCATAAGAAAATAATCAAAACTATAATTTGTTAGTGTTTCTATAAAAAATGATAATATAATGTTAAAAGATATAGATATAACTAAAAACTTAAAAGTGCAAAATTTAAAAATTTTAAGGTAATTTACGTATAGGTCTTGCCTTTTTACTTTAGCTTGATGTCTTGTTTATATTATTTATTAGGTTAGATACCTTTTGTTACGTGTTGTAATAAGAAAACTATATAAAAATATTATATATGTATAATCTAATATATGTTATAGATAAGGCGTTAATGATAATATTATATAAAATAAACATAATTAAGTTATAAATAATAATATCTGAAAGAAAATAATAATTATAAGACAATTATACTATTAATAATTATAGATTTTAAGGATTATAATTTATCTTTCCACTAAATATATATATATATGTATATATATATATATATATGTATGTATATATATATATATATATATACATGCTAAGCTAAAGTCCCGTGTAACACAAGGATTCAATCAAAAATATTATTATTATTTAAAAATATACGTAAGTATAATTTTGTTCATAATACTTTATATATCGACTTTTATATATAATTTTTAACATTAGTTATATCTAACATTAGTAGGCTTTCTCTATTAATATTTATACGTCAAAATAATGTCTACTATGAAATGAAATAAATTTATAAATAAGAACTTTAAGTAGACAACAAATTAAATTGAACAAGAAAAATAATATTTCAAATTCATAAACATCCGAAAATTTAATTATATACAACATTTAATGTTTTGTTTGTTATATTTCCATCATTATCTAATATTAATAATTTTAAATATATTTATTAACTCGAGATATTGCAACATAGAGCTGACAATGATCCCTATTTAAAAACAATCAAATTGGAGAGGAGTTGAATAAAAAATCTCATAACTTTTGTCAAGATTTAAAATAAACTAAGTTTTTATGGAAAAACACAATCAAAAAATCGATTTCAAAGATGAAAATAATAATAAATGATTTGTACAGTTTTTATTGATTAATTATTTGAAAAAACAGCAAATATCAAGTATTATTTAATTTTCAAAAAAAGATGTGCTCTAATTTAAGATTAAATTTCTAAATATTCCTTAAATATATCTTGTATTAAAAGTTGACTTTTAGTCAAATAAACTTAGACTAACACTAAGAACATATACATATTTAGGCGAAAATTGAAAAAAATAAAAGTTTAAAAGAATGAGATGTTGCACTAAAGTTATTGCTTTGTTAATAAGTATATATATATATATATACACACACTAGGTTAGTCCCCGTGTAATACACGGATTGAATAAACAAATATTAAATTATTATTAATAAAAATTATGTATTATAAGATCATATTTAAAGATAAAATATGATGTTAATTATGTATAAATAGCTACTTTAAGTATAATATTTTAATGTATAATATTATAAAAATTATATGTACGTTAGTTCAAGAAAAAAAATTATACCATTTTTTATCTCTCTTATGTAAAAAGTTTTATTTTTAAACATTCGTTTTAAGATTTATTATAAATAATA